>JASTWQ010000418.1:0-167288 GCA_035220615.1 Leptothorax acervorum | reverse complement strand
AAACAAATTTTTCCCATTCCCAAGCAAATAGTATCAGATTTTGATAAGGCTCTGATGGGGGCTGTAGTACGATCTTTTGGAAACTGTAAGAACTTAAAAGATTACTTACAGCGGTGTTTTAATTACGTTACAGGTATGCCGTATTGTCTACCATCATGTTGTTTACGATTGGACATTGCGCATTACATGCACACAGTAACACAGTGGAAAGAGTTGAAACAATTACACCCAAGAGTTAGGACATTTTATTCGTTAATAATGGGTTATTTAACAAAAATAACAAATTTTAATGAATTTAAAAGTACAATACAAAATATCATTATTCTCTGTAACAGCGAAGGGTATGGCAAAGACAAAAATGGATTGAATAACCTAGGCCAGGAAGCTTACGAATATTTAAAGAAAGAGTTCAAGATTCGAATTTATTAACACTAACGGAAAATTTAACTGAATCCGAAAAAGAAATCAATATTGACGACGATAATGATTTAATTAATGATAGTAATATTAATACGTGGACAAAAAATTTATTTCAGGAAATTAGTCAAAAAAATCTCTAAAACAGGCGACGATATTAATATTTATTACGCCCCTTCTTTGACCGAAACGAATTAAAAAATTAGTACCATACTTTCCGTTGTACACTGCAATAATGCTCGATGTATTTCAATGCTCAAAATTTAGTGGTAGCTCTGCAGCCGTAGAAGGAGAATTCAATGATTTGAAGAATAGGGTTTTAAAAAATGATTGTAGACCAATGAGGTTAGATAAATTCGTAAGCCTACATCTGAAATCATTTTCCGGGAAAGCGAAACTGGCTGCAGCAGTTCGCGAAAGTGATTTTATGACGGAAAATGAATCACAGCAACGCAATGACACTCCTTTAAAAACGGAAGAAAATCGTTCAAGTTCCTTCGTTAAAAAAGAAGAAACAAATAATTCATTTATGGAATCTACAATACAAACGGAAGAAAATCGTCCAAGTTCTTTCCTTGAAAAAAAAGAAAAAAATGATTCATTTGTGGAATCTACGGTAAAAGCGGAAGAAAATTGCCCAAGTTCCTCCCTTGAAGAAGAAGAAGTAAATGATTTATTATGTGAACAAAATTGGAAAAATAAAAATATTCCCAAGAAAATAAAGCGATCATATTTACAAGGAAGACCTGATTGGAATACAATAAGTATTACCAAAAACGCTGTTGGAATCAAGATTTTGAAAAATGGTAATATTTGTCCAGCGTTATCAGAAAAAAATTTAACGTACATAGTTCAAAACACTTGCGAATTTGACAGTTTAGTCCACCTATTTGCAAGTGCAACTATGTATGAAGCTTTCAACAATACTTTAAAAACAGAATCTACAGAAATGTATTCATTTATTAAACAATATGTAGAGGAAGGACCGACTAAGAAAATTTATAAAAACAGAGCAAAACTGTTAAAAAAGATAAAATTTCTTATTGAAGAAGGAGCAACTCCTGATATAATAATTATTAATGCTAATTCCAATATAAATTCATTATGTGAGCGAGTATTTAAGGAAATCCGAGTTACAAAATCACAAATACATGTAACAAATGTAAAATTAGTAAATCTCGGTCGGGAATTATTTTACCTATACAAACAAGAATAATTGAACAACATGGATATAAAAAATTAGAGGAAGCCATTACGGAGTATGTCACAGAAATGTCTAATAAAACTTGTAAAACGTGCAACAAAAACATTATTCAAATGGAAATAGAATACGGATCACATATCTTAATTGAACATAGTTTAGGCCAACGAATATACGACTTAAATAATTTTGCTGATGATATTATCCTTAATAACTATAAATATAAATTAATAGGCATAGTTAGTTATTCTGGCGGTACATCTCTCACATCAATAGGACACTATACTGCATACATTAAATGTAACGAAAACTGGACAAAATTTGACGACTTGAGCCGTAGGCCAAGCAAAGTTAAAAATAATGCTACAATAAAACCACATTTGATAGTATATATTAAAGTCCAATAAATAAATCGCGAAAAAAGTCCATCCCAAAAAAGACGATAAAAAAAAATAAAAAAATTATTACTTAAAACATAAAATAAGTATAAAAAGTTATAAAACCTTAAAAAAATTAAAAAAAAACATTAAATAAAAAATTACAAAAATACACAGCAAAAAAGAAAAAGATAAAAAACATTACAAAAGTATCCAAAGAAAAAAAAAAATTATAAAAATATCCAGTAAAAAAGAAAAAAAAGAAAAGACAAGAGATCAAATAAGTCTCAACATCCAAGACTGAAGTGTTTTTTAGGCTCTTGTTCTGGTCTTAAAAATTTTGTTCTGAATTGTTCCAGTGGAGAACATGATAGTTTTAAAGCGGGAAGCCTGGAACAAGATTTTTAACCAAGAAAATCGGACAATAATTTTTTCCGATGAAGAGTAAAGTACCCTTTAGGATCTTGTTCTGGTCTCAAAAATTTTGTTCTGAGTTGTTCTAATGAAAAATACAATAGTTTTAAAGCGGGAAGCCTGGAACAAAATTTTTAACCAAGAAAATCGAAAAATAATTTTTTCCGATGAAGAGTAAAGTACCCTTTAGGATTTTGTTCTGGTCTTGAAAATTTTGTTCTGAGTTGTTCTAGTGGAGGATACAATAGTTTTAAAACGAGAAGCCTGGAACAAAATTTTAAACCAAGAAAATCGAAAAGTAATTTTTTCCGATGAAGAGTAAAGTACCCTTTAGGATCTTGTTCTGGTCTCAAAAATTTTGTTCTGAGTTGTTCTAGTGGAAAATACAATAGTTTTAAAGCGGGAAGCCTGGAACAAGATTTTTAACCAAGAAAATGGAAAAATAATTTTTTCCGATGAAGAGTAAAGTACCCTTTAGGATCTTGTTCTGGTCTCAAAAATTTTGTTCTGAGTTGTTCTAGTGGAGAATACAATAGTTTTAAAACGAGAAGCCTGGAACAAGATTTTTAACCAAGAAAATCGAAAAATAAATTTTTTCGATGAAGAGTGAAGTACCCTTTAGGATTTTGTTCTGGTCTTGAAAATTTTGTTCTGAGTTGTTCTAGTGGAGGATACAATAGTTTTAAAGCGGGAAGCCTGGAACAAGATTTTTAACTAAAAAAATCGAAAAATAATTTTTTCCGATAAAGAGTAAAGTACCCTTTAGGATCTTGTTCTGGTCTCAAAAATTTTGTTCTGAGCTGTTCTAGTGGAGAATACAATAGTTTTAAAACTAGAAGCCTGGAACAAGATTTTAAACCAAGAAAATCGAAAAGTAATTTTTTCCGATGAAGAGTAAACTACCCTTTAGGATCTTGTTCTGGTCTCAAAAATTTTGTTCTGAGTTGTTCTAGTGGAGAATACAATAGTTTTAAAACTAGAAGCCTGGAACAAGATTTTAAACCAAGAAAATCGAAAAGTAATTTTTTCCGATGAAGAGTAAAGTACCCTTTAGGATCTTGTTCTGGTCTCAAAAGTTTTGTTCTGAGTTGTTCTAGTAGAGAATACAATAGTTTTAAAACGAGAAGCCTGGAACAAGATTTTTAACCAAGAAAATCGAAAAATAAATTTTTTCGATGAAGAGTAAAGTACCCTTTAGGATCTTGTTCTGGTCTTGAAAATTTTGTTCTGAGTTGTTCTAGTGGAGGATACAATAGTTTTAAAACGAGAAGCCTGGAACAAGATTTTAAACCAAGAAAATCGAAAAATAATTTTTTTGATGAAGAGTAAAGTACCCTTTGGGATCGTGTTCTGGTCTTAAAAATTTTGTTCTGAGTTGTTCTACGCGGTTAGAAATATGTTTTAAATCGACAGTTTTGTAAGTCATATTGTTTACGAATAAATGGGCAAAAACTGTTATTTCCTAAATTTTTCTTTTTTTAATATCTCTTAGTTTTTGACCAATCAAACTAATATTCTGGAACAATGTTTAGAACAACTAGAACAACCTGGAACAACCTTAAAAAGTTCGATTTTCGATAAATGGGGTGCCAGGTCAAAAAAATCGTTTTTATTAATTTTCCGCGAATATTTTATTTTAAAAATTTGATCTTCTGGAACAATTTAGAACAAGTCTAGAACAATCCGGAACAACTTTTAAAATTTCAAAATTAAAAAAATGGGGTGCTAACTTCACATAGGTTATTTATTTTGTTATGTAATGTTTTATAATGTAATTAGACTTTTGAGACGGTATTCTACAAGTACTTTTTTCGAACCAATAAAATGGGTAGAAGGTATTTTAAAAACAAAATATTTTTTTTCAAAATTATAAGTTTTTTGGTACTATTACCATATTTTTGTTTAGAATCTTGGAATAGAATCCTACAAGTAATTTTTGGAATTGATTAAATAAATAGGTGCAGGTACTAAAAAAATAATAAAATAAAGTAAATTGAAATAATTATAAAAGGATAAACTTTAATCGTATTAAATCAAATGTTTATTATGAAGGACACATATACATACACGTACACACACTCAAAATAATGAAGTATACATATACATTTGTTCACATAATCACTCATACTATTATTTACATTATTTATAGTTATATATCCATATGGATGGACTAATCTTCATCACTATCTTTATTGATAATAGGCGTGACATGCCGGCTGTTTTAAATATATTTAAATATATTTAGTATTTATATATTTAATATTTTTTTATTTTATTTTATTTTTTATTTTTATTTTTATTTTTTTATTTATTTTATTTTTATTTTATTTAATATATTATAAGTCAAAGAATGAAAGTTAATCCGCCAATGATTGTTTAAAACTGGAGCTTTTATTAATTCGACGCAATTGGCAATAATCAAATAATTATCGTTTACACAATAGTGTAAACGATAATTATTTGATTATTGCCAATTGCGTCGAATTAATAAAAGCTCCAGTTTTAATATATTATATATTTAATATTTAAATATATTTAAAACAGACGGCATCACGCCTACTATCAATGAAGATAGTGATGATGATTAGTTCATCCATATGAATATAACTGTAAATAATAGTATAAAAGTGATTATGTGAACGAATGTGTATGTGTACTCCATTATTTTGAGTGTATGTATACGTGTATGTGTATGTGTACTAATTCATTAAAAACATCAGATTTAATACGATTATAGTTTATTCTTTTATAATTATTTCAATTTACTTTATTTCATTATTTTTTTAGTACCTGCATCTATTTATTTAATCGATTCCGGAAAATTACTTGTCGTAGGATTCCATTCCAAGATTCTAAACAAAAATATGGCGAAAGTACCAAACAGCTGTGATAATTTTGAAAAAAAAGATTTTGTTATTTTTAAATACTTTTCACACATTTTATTGGTTCGCAAAAATTACTTTTTGTAGAATGCTATCCCAAAATTCTACATAAAATATATGGTAATCGTACCAAAAGCATATATCATATTTTAAAAAAATAAAAAAAATATTTTTTAAAAGTACCACCTACCCATTTTATTGCTTCCAAAAAATTATGTCCAATAGGAAACTACTCCAAGATCCTAGAAAATTTTTTTTGTAACTGTACAAGAAAGATATCGGGACTGAAAAAAATCAAGAACATTAATTTATTTTTTTTATCAATGTTTCTGTCATCAGAAATTTTTCCCGAATTTTCCACAAATGTGTCTCAATGATATCTACAACATATTAAAATTTCATCAAAATCGGTTAAACCGATCAAAAGATATAAATTATTTTCGAAATTTTTATTTTTATTTTTTACAGCAAAACAGTTCAATGTTAAAGGCTAATATTTGACTAAATTGTAAGAGACACTGATAGCAATCAAAGCAAATAAAATATGTATTTACGCACATGTGTGCATAAGAATATATGTAATTTATAAAAAGCGGGTGCTTGTTAGCCTTGGTACGTTACTGCCTTCTGCTACGGACGGCCAGAAAGCATTATCGGGCCGTATTGCTAGAATCCGTGCGTCCGCGTAAGCAATTCAGTGGTGTGTGTACGTGTACGGACATACACCACTACATGGAACCTGAAATTAGTTTTTCAACGTTGGTGACACTGAAACCGGAGTTTCGCGTTGCCACCACGCGAGGTCTCCAATATCAATTCGGAGTTTGCCTGGGTCTCCTGCCGACCCTTAAGTGCGATGCACCTCGTACTGAGAGAGGCCAAGTTCGCGTGCTGCACGACGCACGCTGTACCCGGGGTCTTGGTCAAACGCGTCGAGTATTCTCTCTTCGTCTTGAAGACGACGACGCACCGGTACACCTCTTGTGTTATGCACAAGACACCCTGTCTCACGCAATTTTTGCACAACACGAAAAATAGTACGATGTGTTGGATAATGTGCACGCCCGGGAAATCGTTCCGCATAAATCCGAGCCGCGGCACGCGCATATTCACCCGCTAATCCATAGGCTACTATCATATCGGTATATTCCTCCGAAGTAAATCGCATTGTCGCCGTCTATCACTATGCGAACAAGAGATTTATTCGCGACTGAACAGGAAAAGATCGTGTACGCGAATCTAGACAGAAAAAATTGACTTTTGGCGATTGTTTAACAAAAAACAAAGTCAATCGTTTCTGTCTACATTCGCGTACACGATTTTTTCTTGTTCAGTCGCGAATAAATCTCGTGTTCGCATAGTGATTGACGGCGACAATGCGATTTACTTCGGAGGAATATACCGATATGATAGTAGCCTATGGGTTAGCGGGTGAAAATGCGCGTGCCGCGGCTCGGATTTATGCGGAACGATTTCGCGCGCGTGCACATTATCCAGCACATCGTACTATTTTTTGTGTTGTGCAAAAATTGCGTGAGACAGGGTGTCTTGTGCATAACACAAGAGGTGTACCGGTGCGTTGTCGTCTTCAAGACGAAGAGAGAATACTCGACGCGTTTGACGAAGACCCCGGGTACAGCGTGCGTCGTGCAGTACGCGAACTTGGCCTTTCTCAGTACGAGGCGCATCGCACTTTACGAGAGAATCAATTGCATCCGTACCACTACCAAGGGTGCAACAGCTTTTAGCGCGGGATGTAGAACCACGGAGACTTTTTGTGAAGGTATCGTCATTATCAACTTTTCATATTCGCGGTGATTTGAGAGTGTAATAACCGTTGGAAAAACAATACGCTGCAGAGTTCCTCGCGCGATGTCAACGGAATATCCCTTTCCCTGATTTTATTCTGTGGACCGACGAAGCGACGTTTACACCAAACGACGTATTCAATTCCCGTAATTTTTTATACTGGTCGGATGAAAACCCTCACGTCGTCCGTGAAGGCGGGTTTTAATATCGTTGGACCATAAATGTATGGGCGGGAATGATTGGAAATCAAGTGGTAAGTGAAAGTAGAAAGAAAGCAATTTTTTCTTGCTGTTTAAGTGACACATTTTCATTCAATATTTCTAGATCGGTCCGTATTTTCTCCCACGGCGTTTAACTGGCGATATCTATGCCAATTTTATTGATAACGAGTTGCCAATACTTCTCGCGGATGTGCCCCTTCACGTGCGGGCGCAGTTAATTTTTCAGCACGACGGCGCTCCCGCTCATTATTATCGTCGGGTACGCGAATTATTAGACGCGCGTTTTCCGGATAGGTGGATAGGTCGTGGTGGCCCTATCTCCTGGCCGGCACGGTCGCCAGATTTAAATGTATTAGACTTTTTTGTATGGGGACACATAAAAAGTCTAATCGAGCACCAGCGTAATGCTACAGAAAACGAGGTACGTGAAGCTATTGTTGCGGCCTTCAATACCATTACGCCGGACATGGCGTACCGTGCGACACGCGATATTGTACGAAGGGCTGAAATGTGCATACGAGAGAGAGGACAGCACTTCTAACAATTTTTACATTGAATAATGAGAGTGGAATAGGCTTACCGGGAAAACCACTATAAAAAAAACGCACCAAGCTATTTACCGCAAGGTGGTGTGGAAATGATAGCGTATCATTTTTCGCACTTTCCTGCCACCGAAAAGACGAGGGGCCAATATTTTCGGCGCGATGTCATAATATGTCACGCTTCGATCGCCGCTCGCCTCACGCCGCTCATCGCTTGTCGCGCGCCGCCCATCGCTTGCCCTCGCCGCGCGCCGCGTGCCTGCCGCGTCCGGCCTACCGCTTCTAATGCGCTCATTCGCTCAGACGTTTTAATTAATAACGCGTTAACTATTGCGAATCTTGCAAAATGGTAGAGAACTTTTCGTCTCTGTTTGACCCAATCTACCCCCATTTTCGGCTGGGTACTTTTGTTTCAAACACCCTGTATATATTCTTTTTTTAAAATTGGCGCAATTTACAGATCATTTCTTTTTTTTTTTTTAGATAATAACTTGGATTGAATAAAAGGTAACACAATTTTGTGATGTGTCACTTGGGTTGTATTTTTTTTTAAATAAAGATATTACTTGGATTTTTTCGAGGTACAAAGATAAGTACGTGTACCACTTTTTGCTTAGGTTTTTTGGAGGTAAAAATATATTACTTCAATTTTTTGAGGTAAAAAAGGTATTACGTATACCACCCGTTACTTAAGTTTTTTCAAGGTAAAGATATTACTTGGATTGTTTCGAGGTACAAATATATTACTTCGATTTTTTCGAGGTAAAGATATTACTTGAATTTTTTCGAGGTACAAATATATTACTTCGATTTTTTCGAGGTAAAGATATTACTTGGATCTTTTCAAGGTACAAATATATTACTTCGATTTTTTCGAGGTAAAGATATTACTTGGATTTTTTCAAGGTACAAATATATTACTTCGATTTTTTCGAGGTACACCACGCGTGCTTGGCGTCTTTTTTTGTACCTTTTTGTAAAAGGTAATTTTGTACGGATATCATGCCTTTTTGTAATATTACGCATCTCTTATATGAACAGTATATCTTATTTTTCAAGGTACAAAGGTATTACGTATACCACCCGTTACTTAAGTTTTTTCGATATATATTACTTCGATTTTTTCGAGGTAAAGATATTACTTGGAATTTTTCGAGGCACAAATATATTACTTCGATTTTTTCGAGGTAAATTATTAACACGCCACGCGTTATTGCAATTCGCGATTACAAGTGCGAATGAAATTAACGATATTACGAAAGCGAAAGGTCGGCGGTATTTTGCTAACGCGAAAATCCGGCTCGAAGGATCAATGAGCGGGAGGGTATCAACTATCCCCGGAGGCAAGATTTTCTAATGATTGATCGAAGGACCAGAGGGGGGTAATTAATCCCCTCACGACTAAGTTGCGATAAGCGAGAAAACGAGTAGCAAAATGCGCATGCAAAAGTTAAGCGACTCACCGTTTGGGCGCCCGTCGTCTCCCGGTAGGCTCCGCCGATTCTCGTCCTGTCCCCCGCTCCGTCTCCTAGTGGTCATATTCTGCCGATCCAGCGTGCAGGCGAATGTAGCAATCCTGCTACATGCGGGACGGCAAGCAGGCACAAAGGCAGGCACAAAGCAGGCACAAGAGCAGGCACAAAGCAGGCAAAAGCGCAAGCAGGCGAGGCAGGCGAAAAATAGGTCCCCAAGAGAGGGGGGAGATCGCGATCGGACGTTCCGAAACTTCGTGCGCGTTCGAGAGCTTCTTAACGTTGAGTGCCGGCTCGCGGTTCTGTAACGTGAGCCGCGAGCGAGTATTTGCTCCCTTTTTGGGGGTAATCGCTGCCGTCGGTGGATAAACGATGGCAGCACCAATTGATGAGTCGCATAAATTCACAAATTACCGATCGCGATCCACCGACGTCTCGCGTTAATTTATAAACAATAAACTAAATGTGGCTATTTTAACTAATGAAACTAATTAATACTACGCGAGCTTAATCAAGCAGTTGCAACATTCAAGAGGAACTGAACAAAGGCAAAAAAAAAGTAAATTAATTATTGATTACTAAAAAAAAAGAAATATCTACATATACAGGGTGATTCAGAATAAGTATATTGTCTCGAAAATCTCACATTCTTGACGCGATTCTAAGACGATTTTTCCTCTACAAAAAATTTCCCCGAAGCTTAGGTTTTGAGTTACTATTTTTTTAAATTTTAAAAATTAAAAATATTTTTTTAATTTTTTAAAAATAAAACCAGTAAAATTTATAAGCAGTATACCCAGAACTACGAGTTATTAAAGTAAATAATTACCTTATCACATGTACAGGAGGTAGGCCTAGGCAAGGGCGGCGCGACTCACTGAAATTCACTGTCGCGAGCGCTTACGTGAGGCCAAGTGAGGCACCTGCTGCGATCAGCTGATTGTTGTACACTTCTTTCTCTCTCTCATTTACTCAATCACTCGTCACTTACTTACTCACGTTTCACTTTGTTCATCTCGAAGGAAGAACCGTAACATACGCGGCAGCGCAACACACAACAAACGCGTTATCACGCCATGTATCAAGAGACACGGTAACGGGCGATAGTGTCTCGCGCCAAGTACACGCGGAGCGAGACCACCCCGTAACTCTTTTACGCGACGTGACGAGTTGCGATTTACTTGGCAAGCAGTCGACCGATTTTTGGTTATGTTATTGTTGTGTTGCATTCGGTGACCTCGGTGTGCACTCCGGTGTACTCCCTCCAGCTCTCCGCACGCTGGCAGGGCGAGTACACACCGAGGTCACCGAGTGCAACACAACAATAACATAACCAAAAATCGGTCGACTGCTTGCCAAGGGGTGGTCTCGCTCCGCGTGTACTTGGCGCGAGACACTATCGCCCGTTACCGTGTCTCTTGATACATGGCGTGATAACGCGTTTGTTGTGTGTTGCGCTGCCGCGTGTGTTACGGTTCTTCCTTCGAGATGAACAAAGTGAAACGTGAGTGAGTAAGTGACAAGTGATTGAGTAAATGAGAGAGAGAAAGAAGTGTACAACAATCAGCTGATCGCAGCAGGTGCCTCACTTGGCCTCACATAAGCGCTCGCGACAGTGAATTTCAGTGAGTCGCGCCGCCCTTGCCTGGACCTACCGCCTGTACATGTGATAAGGTAATTATTTACTTTAATAACTCGTAGTTCCGGGTATACTGCTTATAAATTTTACTGGTTTTATTTTTAAAAATTAAAAATTTTTTTTTAATTTTATAAATTTAAAGAAATAGTAACTCAAAACCTGTTTCGGGGAAATTTTTTGTACAGGAAAAATCGTCTTAGAATCGCGTCAAGAATGTGAAATTTTCGGGACAATATACTTATTCTGAATTACCCTGTATATACAGGGCGATACGCCAAACAGGGAGGATAATTAAAAATTGTAGCGATAGTTTCTTAGTACAAATGTATTACCAAATAAACTTTTTTAAATACTTTTTTTCGCGGAATTATGCTTATTTAATGTTATGCAAAAGTTAGATATAAACTTAGTGTTGCGACAATTATGTAGACCAGTGTAACCAAATCTTCATATTAGCTGCATTCCGATATTCACTGCAAGTACTGTTAGCATCATTCTGTCTTCGTTGCACATAGTATATCAAACAAAGATGGAGCGATGCTTACAGTACTTGCAGTGAATATAGGAATGCAGCCAGTGTCTGTCGTTATTACGAAAAAGTAGAACAACCTCTTAAAAATAAGAATGCGGTCCTTAGCGTAACTTAATGTTACATGAACTGTATATGCAAGTGTTTTGTTACTGCACTTAGTAATAATTATTGTATTAATATAATACCAGAAACGTCTAATTCGACGGTACTGACTGCATGTAAAACAGTAGTTAGAAACAAATACCAGAAGCGTCCATTTCGACGGGACTGGTTTATATAAATACCAGAAGCGTCTAATCCGACGGTACTGGCTGCATGTAAAACAGTAGTTAGAAACAAATACCAGATGCGTCTATTTCGACGGGACTGGTTTATATAAATACCAGAAGCGTCTAATCCGACGGTACTGGCTGCATGTAGAACAGTAGTTAGAAACAAATACCAGATGCGTCTATTTCGACGGGACTGGTTTATATAAATACCAGAAGCGTCTAATCCGACGGTACTGGCTGCATGTAAAACAGTTGTTAGAAACAAATACCAGATGCGTCTATTTCGACGGGACTGGTTTATATAAATACCACAAGCGTGTAATCCAACGGTACTGGTTGCATGTAAAACATTAGTTATAGAAACAAATACCAGAAACGTCTATTCTGACTGTACTGGTTTTAATAAAAATCAGAAGCGTTATTTGTGACGGAAATGGTAAAATAAATGTCAGAAGCGTCTAGTCCGACGGTACTGATGCAATACGAACCAGAAGCGTCTGCTCTGACAGTATTGGTAATAAGAAATTTGCAAGGCATACATTTTTATGTATGTAGTAGGGTGACCGTCATTTTGGTCCCCGGAAAAAATTTCCCCGGAAATGAGCTCCCGGAAAAAATCTCCCTGTCCAAAAATTTCCCTGAAAAAAATTTCCCCGGAAAAAACCCCCCGGAAAAAATCTCCCTCATCCAAAAATTCACACAATTGAGTTGGGTTAGGTTAGTTTTTTTGGAAGTGGAGCCCCCCGCAGGGGGGCGGAACCTACTGCATCCACGCATGTACTTTGCAATGTATATATTTGATTCTTGAAAATACAGTAATTTTATTTAAATGCTTAAAATGTTGCAGCTTCCTACCAGAGAAAAAATTCACAATAGAGTAGCAAAAGAAACAAAGTACAAATAAATTAATAAAGCCATCATAATAAAATATACAAATAATGACACACACAATTTCAAATACAGTATACATCACTGGAGAAAATATGGTAATTATGCATAAAAGGGGCATTCTCTCCGATTTGCTTGATATTTTAGTATGTTGTTGGGGATGTCTTCCCGAGTCATTTCATATTTATATATAAGGGCCGGACTCAAATAGTTTCGGAGATACAGGCTGAGAAAGGCTAAAAATCATAAATACGAAAATAAACGTTGAATGATAATTTATTCAACACTATCATTAGGAATCTCAAAGATTTCAACCAAGTGTGTGCTTTGTATGTGCTTCAACTTACAAATCACATACTTGTAAAGCGCGTTACTAACCTATAGGTTAGTGGCGCGCTTTATAAGTATGTGTTTTGTATGTGCTTCAACTTAGAAAGCACATATTTGTTAAAGCAGAGAACAGTTGGTATTTATATACCAACTATTCATCGTACATATAAATATGTACTTTTCATATACCAACTGTTCTTTTCCAGGGGGATTTTTTCGGGGAGATTTTTTCCGGGGGACATTTTTCCCGGGGGATTCCTTCCTAGAGCCTGTAGTAGTAGTAATAATAAAATAGTGGGTGGTCCTATTAGAGTCCCTGACGACACCTAGATCGTTATGATCCATCATTTTCATGTATACTATAATAGTTTATTTTAATACCAGTATAATGAGATGACGAAATATATGTAATAAAGAAAAAGTAAAGGACCGTTGTAATTTTTAAGAGGTTGTTCATGGTTTGCGATTAATATGTACATGTAAATTACACAATAGTATATAATATGACACAATATTGAACATTATTTTATAAGATGCTTTTCCATTATTGTGTATATTTATGTTTATTATTATTTGCAGCCGACAGTCACTGCAGAAGCAGCGCATAGAAGCAAATGGAGCAAATGGCACTAAGGGTACAAAGAAACCTACCAATGCCCGGAAATCAGTGGAATCACTGGTCACTCCCAGTACGATGGATGTGGAGCTTCGTACCCAGCTCTAACGCCGAAATGTACAGGTACGTACGACAATGTCCAATATCGCGAAGATGACGATATTGACAATTATAGTCTTGTTGAGGGTACGAAGGAACCTACTTGTTGTATAATGGTGTCGTTCGAGTCAGCCGCGCAGACCGCGCCAATGGGACAGTCGCCGACGGGCGTGTAGAGAGCGACATCTGTCGGAGTCAGGGGCGAGTAGTTTAGTTCTCGCCACGTCGCCTCGGGAAGCGACACAGTCAGTGTCGACTCGGATGTAAAATAAAGAGCACGTTTCCAGTTATTCGCGAGTACGATCTGTGTCCTTCCTTTCCCCGTCCCGCGAATAATACATGGTGGCAGCGTCGGACTTACGCCAAAGTGTGGAATTGCACGTCGAGGAAGAGTGTAACGAAGAATTGAGGCTCTTAGTTATTCGCGTTTGTTCGCGTGAGTAAACATCGTTCGTGCGTGAAGACAAGATGTCCGACACGACGGCGGTGATTGTGCAACCGGGAGTGACCCTCCCAGAACCGTTTGACTTTAACAAGCCTCAAAACTGGGATACATACAAATCTCGGTTTAACCGCTATTGCATAGTGGCGGGAGTGACAAGTTCCGAGCAACAGGTAAATTTGTTATTGTACGCGATGGGACCGAGAGCGGAAACCATCTTCACTTCATTTAATTTAAGTGAAACCGACGCGAAAGACATTGTGAAAGTAAGAGAGAAGTTCGACGGCTTCTTTAACGGAAGGAAGAATATTATCTATGAACGTGCGAGGTTCAATATGCGCGTGCAATCCCCGGGGGAGAGCATGGAAGATTTTATTACAGACTTGTGCAAGTTAGCAGATTCGTGCGAGTACGAGAATTTCCGTGAACAATTAATTCGCGACCGGATCGTCGTGGGCGTGGCCGACCGACGCCTCTCCGAGAGGTTGCAGCTTCTCGATGGTTTGGATTACAAAAGAGCCGTGGAAGTAGCTAGAAGCTATGAGACAGTACAAAGACAGAATCAATTGTTACGTTCGGAAGTGGCGGGAACCGGAACGGTGGTAAACCGTGTGCAAAACAAGACCAAAGCTCGTAAAGGAAAGAATTATTCCACGCCATGGAAGTGCTACGGCTGCGGAAGTGAGAAGAAGCATACAAAAGAAGAATGCCCCGCGCGTAATTCGAAGTGCAATAAATGTGCTAAAGAAGGCCATTGGGCGAAAGCGTGCAAGTCCGGGACGGCAGATGGCAGGTCTGAGAAGAATAAACCCAAGACTGCCGTGTGTCAGGTGGAAGATGACTCTCGTGCGGACCCGTTCTTTGTGGCGACGGTGAGCCAATCACAGGCTCCGTCGGACGAGCCGTGGCGGGCTAAAGTGACGGTAGACGACGTTACGATTTGTTTTCAACTGGACCCCGGTGCCGATGTGACTCTAATTACGGACAGTGCGTACAAAGAAAATAAACAAACCTTTGGTAAATTATACCCCGCGGATCGTAACCTAGAAAGTGCCTCTCGCGATTCGCTGAAGTGTATCGACATGTTCACTACCAGGCTTAGTTATGGAGGTCGGGCGCTAAATGCCAACGTGTTCGTCGTAAAAGCACTACGGCAAAATTTGCTAGGACGAGGTGAATGTGTCGGACTAAACCTAGTGATGCGGTGCTCACAAGTTTCTGCTCAGAGCACGGTGAGACCTTTTACAGAGTTCCCCGGTTTGTTTAATCGCTTGGGTCTTTTGAAAACGTCGTACAGTATTAAACTTCGTAAAGACGTGAAACCATTCTGTTTATCTCAACCGCGTCGGGTGCCATTAGCATTAATGGTAAAGTTAAAAGAAAAACTTGAAGAGATGTTGCAGATGGGGGTCATCGAGAAAGTAGAAGAACCAACGGACTGGTGCAGCGGTATTGTTTTAGTAAAAAAACAAAATACAGATGACATTCGTTTTTGCGTGGACTTAACCAAACTGAATCAGGCGGTAGAACGTGAACATCATCCGATGCCTGTCGTGGAATATACGTTGGGCCAGCTGAAAGGGGCCAAATACATAACGAAACTCGACTGTGTGTCGGGGTTTTGGCAGGTGCCATTAAGTGAGGTTTCCAGGAGGCTAACTACGTTTATTACCCCATACGGGAGATTCTGTTTCCGCAGACTTCCCTTCGGAATTTCGTCCGCTCCGGAGTTCTTTCAAAAACGAGTTCCACAAGTTCTGGAGGGTCTAGAGGGAGTCGCTAACCTCATGGACGATATAATAGTGTGGGGAGAAACCATACAAGAGCATGACGCCAGACTTCGCGCTGTATTGCATCGTTTGGAAGAAAACAACGTTACCTTGAATGCAAATAAATTTCAATTTTGTGTACAGGAGACGACGTTTCTTGGACATCGCATTTCGGCTGATGGTATCTGCCCAGATCCTTCAAAAGTACAAGCCATCGCCGAGCTAACCCCACCGAGCGATGTTACGGGTGTTAGATCTTTCCTAGGGATGGTGAACTACCTGGGAAAAGTGCCGCGATTGTCCGAGATCCTTACTCCAATTTATAATCTGTTGAGAAGTAATGAAGAATTCGTGTGGTCAGCAGATTGTGAGAAAGCGTTCAGAGCGGTTTTGAAGGTGTTGAGCAGTTCTCCCTGTCTGGCAATTTTCGATCCCAATCGACGGACGGTCGTATCAGCGGATGCTTCATCCTTCGGACTTGGGGCTGTACTTCGTCAGGAAGATGAGACAGGAGAATTACGTCCTGTTGCCTACGCGTCAAGAACTCTGACCGACACCGAGCGGCGGTATGCTCAGATTGAAAAAGAGACTTTAGCTCTCACTTGGGCATGTGAGAGGTTCCACGACTTCATTTACGGAAAATTCTTCTACTTGGAGACGGATCACCGGCCATTGGTTCCACTACTGATGACGAAGAATCTGGACGAGTTGTCGCCTCGTCTACAGAGAATGCGTATGCGGTTGATGGACTATAACTTTGAGTGTTTCTTTACTGCCGGTAAAGATATTCTTGCAGCGGATTACCTATCCCGCTCTCCATTGAAGATGTCGGGCAGCCTTGATCTACAGGAGGGAATTTCTGCCCACGTCCAGTTCGTGTTTGAGCAATCTCCAGTATCCGACACAATACTTTCAAGACTTTTGGATTTGCAAGCGGAGGATCCCGTGTGTCGTGAACTAGTAAAGTACATTCAAAATGGATGGCCGGGTAAAGATCAGGTCAGCGCTTCAGTGAAACCCTTCTATGACTTTCGTGCCAATCTCACCTTGGCACGGGGATTTATCATGTTCGGCGATCGGTTCTACATTCCTACAGGACTTCGTCGGGAAACCTTGGAAGCCATCCATAATGCTCAACAGGGCATCGAAAAATGCCGGGCTCGCGCTAGGTACAGCGTTTGGTGGCCGAAATTACCAGCGGAACTTCAACAATTAGTGGACAGCTGCGCGGTGTGCGTACAAAACAGGCCCGCGCGATCTGAGCCGTTGAAGCCATCTAATTTTCCGGATAGACCGTGGCAAATCATCGCCATGGATTTATTCAAACACGGTGCCAGTTGGTATCTGTTAGTTGCAGACTTCTATTCCCGGTACCCGGAGGTGTACCAATTACCAATTTACGGTCAGCGACCATCATTGTTCGTCTGAAGGAGATTTTCGCACGCCACGGAATCCCAGATATGATCCGATCCGACAATGGAACACAATTCGACCCACTACGTACGATAGATTTCCGGGCTTTCAAGAAGACATATGGATTTGAGCACGAAACATCATCCCCTCATTTCCCTCAGAGCAATGGATTTATAGAAGCAATGGTAAAAACCGTAAAAAGCGGATTGAAAAAGTCCAAAGATTTTAACGTTTGGTTATTAGAATACCGTACAACTCCATTAAAGTGCGGTTTTTCTCCCAGCGAATTAGCCATGGGGCGACGAATTAAGTCTTTTCTCCCTGTTACACCATCTCTACTGATGCCAAAAACAATTGACCGCGACATACTGCTGTCTAAAGAAAGGGAGAGGATTTGTCGCCAGAAGAAGGATTTTGATCGTCGTCACCACAAGAACGAGCGCGACGATCTAGAAGTTGGTGATCGAGTCTGGATTCGCGATTTACGCCGCTGGGGCGTTATACAGGAACATGCGGACCAGCCAAGATTTTATATTGTACGGTCAGATACGGGAACATATCGTCGAAACAGAAGCCATCTACATCGTCTGGATGCACCTCTGGGATATTTTGATACGCCGGAGGATACGCCTGATAAAGAAGAGTGGCTTACCCCACCACAATCTCCCGAAAAACCCAGAGTGCCGGAGAGGCCGCCTTTATCAGTCGTAAGACAAGAGTTACCCGCATTACCTGCTCCAAAGGAGGACGCTATCGACCAAGTTCCCCAACATCCTGAGAAGAAGGCGTACCCCGTACGCGACCGTAAGAAGGTTAGCCGGTTGGGCTACGAAACATTGGGTGGCCCAAAATCATCTTCGAAGTAGAGCGAAACAAATACTCAAGAAGGGGAGATGTTGTATAATGGTGTCGTTCGAGTCAGCCGCGCAGACCGCGCCAATGGGACAGTCGCCGACGGGCGTGTAGAGAGCGACATCTGTCGGAGTCAGGGGCGAGTAGTTTAGTTCTCGCCACGTCGCCTCGGGAAGCGACACAGTCAGTGTCGACTCGGATGTAAAATAAAGAGCACGTTTCCAGTTATTCGCGAGTACGATCTCTGTCCTTCCTTTCCCCGTCCCGTGAATAATACACTACTAATGTCCGAAAATCAGTGGAATCACTGGTTACTCCCGGTACGATGGATGTGGAGCTTCGTACCCAAAAAACATGCCCGGCTGAAACGCCGGAATACACAGATTATGCCCAATATTGGACATTACCTGAAGATGACGAGATTGAGAATTCTACTCTTTTTATCGAGAAAGGCGGTACGGATACAGGTCGTATCGCAGAACATAAGCCTGTAGGTCGTCGCATTATGGACTCATCGTTTTACTTAAAAGAATTGCATCGGAAGTTTGATAATCATGAATTGAAGGCAGTATTTCAGTGCTCATTTGAAGGTTGGACATGCGTAAAATCTCGTCGCCGTGGGTTACTCACGCAATTCTTCTTCAAATGTCAAACGTGCAACTTTAAAGACAATTTTTTGTCTGAACCCGTAGATTCCGACGAAATATTAGATACTAATAGAGCTGCTGTAGCTGGAACAATAACAGCTGGATTTGGTTACGCCCAGCTAGAAGAGCTATGTGCAGCCATGAACATTCCTTGCATGGCTGAACACAGATACATTAAGTATCGCGAAGACTTAGTTGACAGTTTTCTAGAAACGGCCATGGAAAGTATGAAAATGGCAGCCGAGGAGGAAAAACAACTCGCGATAGAAAAGAATGAAACGATAAATGGTATTCCGTATATAACAGTTGTTGCAGATGGCAGTTGGATGAAGAGATCGTACGGTAAAGCGTACGATTCACTTTCCGGTGCAGGTGCTATAATCGGTTACCGCACAAGGAAAATTCTCTTCGTTGGCATCCGCAACAAATATTGCACGGTATGCGACGTAGCGGAGAAATTGTAAAGCAAAAACTCATAAATGCTACAAAAATTTTGATCGCGACGCAAGCTCCACAAGTATGGAGAGCGATGCCATTGCAGAAGGTTTCAATAGTAGCCTGCAAATGCACGGATTGATATACAGAACACTTATCGCCAATGGCGACAGTAATGTATATCACTGTATACTCAAAAATGACCCATATCGCTAAATGAAGATAAGGGTACAAAAAATAGAATGTACCAACCATCTGCTTCGTAATCTGAGCAATAAATTAAAAAACGTGGCTAAAACAACTCAGCCAAAAGGGCAAAAAAGGAAACGTGATTTTGTACAGCTTAGAAATGTTGTAAAGAGCAACATTTTACCAATACGAAAAGAGATAATGGAACTAGCTTCTTTACGAAGAAAAAAAAACATACCTCCTCATGTGCAGGCTACGAAATTACGAGAAGATATATTGAACATGATTCCTAGCCACGTATTTGGTGAGCATACAGAATGTAAGAAACGCGGTCGTAAATGCGAAGATGAAACGAAGACAAACTACGTAAACGATCTGAAACTGTATGGTCTGTACCAAAAAATACAGATTGCTGTGAGATATATAGCAGGTTATTCAGATAGTTTGCTGTTAAATTACACAAATAATCCTGCAGAATCGTTCAATTCCATAATCTGCAAAGAAATTGGCGGAAAGCGCGTTAATTTTGGCAAACGAGGCTCTTATAATGCTAGAGTTTTGGGATCAGCTGTGCAATACAATACACAAGACATCCTTACAAGAGTCCATAAGGTCAGAGGTAAAGCAGGTCCACCTGTTGTCGAGAAACTGGAGAAGCAACGGCAAATAAAAGTTGCGAGAACCAGAGAATCTCGACAAATCGATGGAAGGCAGAAGAGACCGAAGCGAGAATCAGGAACAGATCGCCATTATGGCCCGCACTCGCAAAGACCAGACGACTCAGATGATGTATTCGAACAAAATCGGCAACAACATTTTGAAATGTTGGCTGAAAACGCGAAAAACAAGAAGCAGATTGAACGGAGCACAATAGATCAAGGTGCTTCTGAGCTGTGGGTAGTCACAAGAAGTCTCATGTTGACAGCATCCAATTTTGGAAGGGTATGTCTTATGAGATTGCAAACGCCTCGCGCACCAACAGTTAAAGATATTTTGTTTCCTCCGTGCATTGACACTGCAGCCATGAAATATGGTCGCGATCGAGAGGAGGATGCGAGGAAAGAGTTAGCCGCAAAACTCAAGAAACAAATAAAACCTTGCGGATTGTTTATTGATAGTAAAAATCCATTCCTGGGTGCTTCTCCCGATGGGCTCATTGACGAAGATCTGGTGAAGATTAAATGTCCTCAGTCGGCTGAAAATTTAACAGCAGAAGGAGCCATAGAAACATTGGCTTCCTTGAGAAACATCTTTGATAAAAAAAATCCTGACAATATGAATAAAAATCATAGATTTTTTTATCAGGTTCAAGGTCAATTAAACATAACGCAACGAGAATATTGCATTTTTGCTCTATGGACACCAAAAAGCATGAAAATAGTGCATGTAAATAGAGACAATGCCTTTTGGGAAACTAATATGCTGCCTTTGCTAAAACGCTTCTACCACGATAGCATGCTTCCGGAAATCTTGAATAGTCGTCATAAAAGGAATATGCCTATAAGAGAGCCAAGATATATTATAGAAGCCCAGGAAGCAAGTAAAAAATTAAGTAGTCGAAAAACTATTGAGCAAAATGCAGTAAAGAGCGAAAATGTCATTAATGAAAATAACGAAACGTTAAAATGTGACATTTTGCCGATGAAAACAGCAATTACCACTGCTATGATTGCTCAAGATATAGAGCAGGATGATGATTGTACATATATTGGTACAAGCTGCAAGGGAGATATAACCGAAAAGAATAAGACAAGACGAATAATAAATTTAGATGAAGTTATTATACCTTTTTCCATCGTGAGAGAGAACGTCTTGTCTGGCAACAACCTAACGGACGAATCGATAGATGAATTTTTACGCGTTGTAAGACAAAGTACTCCTTTTGAAACGCAAAGTGTACAATATCAAGGACTTCCTGATTATATTGACGCCAGTAAGAGCGACAAAAGCTTACAAATAATTGGAGGAAAATGTAAATACTCTGCAGAGGGAATTGAACACTAGCGATGTATATTTTGTGATGGCACCAAACTGTTCGTGTATGACAGTATACCTGGCTGTACATACGACAAATTGGTACGCAAGGAAAGAGAATATACAAGGTGTTCCAGACCTCACGTATAACCCGTTAATGACAGATTCCTGAGATTATTTGGAGGCAAAAATCCTAATGCCAAAATATCGAGGCTGCTACAGTATTTGAACGGGAAAGGTTTAAAGTTTACCAATCAGCTTGTCTAAATTTCGCGCGCTCAGGGATGTCGCATATCGAAACGGCTCTTCCACACTTCACTCAACTCGATATAAATATTTGAAATTATTATTTCTTTTATTTTTTCGTGCACTATTCTCAAGACTGACTTCCTAAATTGTTGTACAAAAACAGGATACATGTCGAATTGCAAAGTATTCATGTAAAGCGTGCCACGGACAAATGACATTTAATTCTCATAATCGGTACAAAGTATGATGTGCTGCATAAAATGTCGATTAGGAAAAAAGATATTATTGAGAAAAAAAATACTACAAATACTAACATGTTTGGAAATAATTTAAAAAATTGTTTTATTAATTTTTTTGAAGAAGTACGGTTTTCCAGAATGTAGACAAATAAATTATAATGTAGTTTTGTGATTGCTGTATCGCGTTCGAGAAACAGACTTTCTAGAGCCCAACAGACAAATTAATGTTGTCGTTGAACGTTGCATTCGTACGATACAGAACGAAGAAGTGGTCTTCCAAACTGTGAACGATACATCGGCTGTCATTGAATGGAAACCGATCTTGAATTATTGTAGTCTTGCAATTCTACACATAGCAACTGCAAAAAAAATGCGCTAACTTTTATTAAAAATTTAAGTTTAACAGTTTAAGTTTTTAGTTTTTTTTTTAGCGCATCTTTATTGCAGTTGCTATGTGTAGAATTGCAAGACTACAATAATTCAAGATCGGTTTCCATTCAATGACAGCCGATGTATCGTTCACAGTTTGGAAGACCACTTCTTCGTTCTGTATCGTACAAATGCAACGTTCAACGACAACATTAATTTGTCTGTTGGGCTCTAGAAAGTCTGTTTCTCGCACGCGATACAGCAATCGCAAAACTACATTATAATTTATTTGTCTACATTCTGGAAAACCGTACTTCTTCAAAAAAATTAATAAAACAATTTTTTAAATTATTTCCAAACATGTTAGTATTTATAGTATTTTTTTTCTCAATAATATCTTTTTTCCTAATTGAAATTTTATGCAGCACATCATACTTTGTACCGATTATGAGAATTAAATGTCATTTGTCCGTGGCACGCTTTACATGAATACTTTGCAATTCGACATGTATCCTGTTTTCGTACAACAATTTAGGAAGTCAGTCTTGAGAATAGTGCACGAAAAAATAAAAGAAATAATAATTTCAAATATTTATATCGAGTTGAGTGAAGTGTGGAAGAGCCGTTTCGATATGCGACATCCCTGAGCGTGCGAAATTTAGACAAGCTGATTGGTAAACTTTAAACCTTTCCCGTTCAAATACTGTAGCAGCCTCGACATTTTGGCATTAGGATTTTTGCCTCCAAATAATCTCAGGAATCTGTCATTAACGGGTTATACGTGAGGTCTGGAACACCCTGTATAAAGCGTCGATATCCAAAAATAAAGTAAAGTGATATTATTTTTGAAAAAGTTGATGCACAACCAGACGCTACAAGTTGCGGAATTTACGCCGCAGCTTTTGCCACAACTATAGTCAAAAAAGGCAATCCTTGTAGTGTAAAATATTCCTATAAAGTAGGAGAGATGAGACAACACTTTATAAAAATTATAGAAGATGGACATCTGTCGCTATTTCCAACACGTCCGTAGTACTATTTACAAAGTTACGATATTGTAAAAATATATTATTTAGATAAAACATGTCTCAATGAATAAAGTATTTGTTCGGTATTGGGAAACTAAATGTCAGAAGCGTCTGTTCTGACGGTAGTGACGAAATAAAATGCCACAAGCGTGTATTCGGACGGTACTGATTATAATAAAAATCAGATGCGTCTGTTCTGACGGTACTGACAAAGTGAAATGTCAGAAACGTCTATTCGGACTGTTGATTATAATAAAAATCAGATGCGTCTGTTCTGACGGTACTGACAAAGTAAAATGTCAGAAGCGTCTGTTATGACGGTACTAATTATTAGAAATGTATCATTTCAAAATTAAAATCGGAGAGACGGACAGAAATATATTGGGTGCGTTCTCACGGGAATAGGCGTTGGAGGGGCCTATTCTGTAATCCATCTATAATATAATAAAAATCAGAAGCGTCTGTTGTGACGGCAATGATTATTATAAATGTATTTGTTGTACATTACAATCGGAGAGACGGAAGAAAATATATTGGGTGCGTTCTCACGGGAATGGGCGTTTGAGGGGCCCATTCTATAGTATCAATAATCAAAATCACATAATTTCGATCCTTTTTGTACATTTGAGAAAAAATGTGCTGTGCATGTATTTGTCACTTGATTATATAAATATATACAGTACGTACAAGGACAAAATAAAGCGTAAAGAATTTTTATCCTCACAACTTATTCGCAGAGAAATATGTTTCAAACAAAAGTTGTTTGCTTTGAAGGCGGACACAGGATTCCGATGTGAGTTGTGTCATAGATGTCGTCATTCTCAAAAAATAGGGGACTAATTTCTTATGGAACTTGATTTTTTCCTTCACATAAAAGTTGTACATCTCGTCGAGACATTTTTGAAACACTATAATAAAGGTTTCTATCGTTAGAATGTCCTGAGATATTTTAAATTTTGTCATATTTTTTATAAAAAATGTCTCGTAAAATATTATCGTAAATAATGTCTTGCAGAATATTCATTTATTGATGACTCTACCTTTATACTCTTATACATAGAATAACAAAATGAAGCGAATAATAATATTATTTTTGACATCTACAATTTAGCAAAATTGAATGCATGTACAAAATGCAATCAAATTTTTAAAAATAACGCGTTTTTTATTTAACAAAATCGATTCTTTTTATTCTATTTATAAAAATATCAAGGTAAAATCCTCGAAAAGTGAAGACTTTACGAGATATTTCATATATTTAATATTAAAAATATCATGACAAAATTTAAAATATCTTAGAAACGAAAGCTTTATTTCAGTAAAACGTCTCTATAACATGTACAACTTTTATCAGACAAAAATCAAGTTCCATAGAAATTAGTCGTCTTTTCTTGTGAAGCCCTCGGTCTCGAGCGAACGCGACGCTACGGCCCGAGGCTCCAGAACAATTGAGAATCTCTGGTAAATCAATAACGATCGATAACAGCTGTTCGCTAAGGGACGCTTCGCGATTCGCCGTAATCGCCGCGATGTAAGGGCCAGCGCACGTACATTGCCGTAGCGTCTTACGCCACCTTACGTGAGAATCGCCTTACGCGACACGTAAGCCAAACGTACGGCACCGCACATAGTAAAACGTAACGCAACATACCATACATTACATGCGTTACGTAACGTTTTTCTATGTGCGGTGCCGTACGTTTGGCTTACGTGTCGCATAAGGGCCAGCGCACGTACATTGCCGTAGCGTCTTACGTCACCTTACGTGAGAATCGTCTACGCGACACGTGAGCCAAACGTACGGCAGCGCACATAGAAAAACGTTACGTAACGCATGTAATGTATGGTATGTTGCGTTACGTTTTTCTATGTGCGGTGCCGTACGTTTGGCTTACGTGTCGCGTAAGGCGATTCTCACGTAAGGTGACGTAAGACGCTACGGCAATGTACGTGCGCTGGCCCTAACGGGCATCTCAGCACGGGCGTAACAATATATACGTCTTACACCGCCTTACACTTCCGACGTTGCATATGGGTATGAATCCAATATATAATAAACATAAACATATATATATTTGAAGAATATCCAATGCAATATTACGGAATAATATAAACAAGCTTCGATAGTGTGTGGTGCGCTCAACGCACATACACGGCACGCGCTTGTGTGCGGCATGGATAACTTATATTTGTGGCTGCACATTGCATGTGTGCAATGTATACATGTATTTTCAATACATGTGCAATATATACATGTATTTTCAATACATGTTTACACAGATAAAAGTTTCATGTCAATATCTATTTCTATTCAATACCAATATAGAAAGAGATATTTATAACGTGAAACTTTTCACGTTTCTGCCGTAGGCAAAAAGTTACGTGATCACTGCCCTGAGATAACATGAAAAACGCGGTTTAGAACCGGGATTAGAAATGTCGGTATTATCGACATTTTTAGTTCCGCTTGGGTGGCGTTGTGATCGCTTTCGAGTTTGCCTGTCACTGCATGATCCCCTTAATGGAGCACTTTCGGCTCAGTCGGTATAGCATTATCGTCTGCCCAAATTTTCGATACTCTTTTACCAATAAAAGCTCACTTTTAGTTCTGAAATATGCTATAGAGTATACGTAACATGAACTATACCATCAGGGAAATAAAAGCGCGCTTTTATCAATAAAAGAGAATCGAGAATACAGGTCTTTTTATCGTACACGAGGCAATAGTTTTCAGGTATAGGCCGATATAACTGAAAAAAGATAGATTATCGCCGTTGATTAGGAAACGTGAGACAAATTTTTATACGTTTTATTATATTATTAATACTTATATATTTATATTCTATATTTTGTTTTATGAGAGCTGTGTTATTGAATATGAGAGAGCTTTGATAATACATTGTATTTTGGTTGAGTTGATATATAAAGCAGGGTACATTCCGGCCTTTCCAATTCTTCGGTAATTTTGAAATTATAAAGGGTGTCCCATTCATCACCGGTCGATTTGAATTTCGCGCTATTTTTAAAACAATAAACCGATTAACCTAAAACTTCACATATGTCATCTAGGCAGATGGGAAATTAATCATGGAAAAGTACACGCTGAAAGAACGCGTGCAAATTATTCAGGCGTATTACGAAAAATCGCGATCTTTAACGCTAACGATTCGCGAACTTCGTAATCATTTCCCTCGAAATCATGTGCCGGCAAAAAGCACTGTGCAAAGTTTGGTCGCCAGATTTGTTAAAACTGGTTCACTTGGAGATCTGAGAAAGTCACCGCGTCGCCGTACCGCTCGTTCAAGTGAAAATGTTGCTGCTGTTGCCGAAAGTGTCAGAGAAACCCCGGGCACATCAATTCGACATCGTTCTCAGGAAATGAACATTTCGAGGACCAGTTTGCAAAGAATTTTGACAACAGATCTTCATTTGCACGCTTATAAGATTCAATTATGCCAAGAACTTAAACCATTGGACCATTTCCAACGTCGTACGTTCGTGGATTGGGCGCTGCAGAAGAAAGAAGATGATGATGATTTTTTCGACAAAATTATCCTCAGCGACGAGGCGCATTTTCACCTCGATGGCTACGTGACTAAGCAAACTTGTCGCATATGGGGCTCGGAAAATCCACGAGTGGTTGAACAATTGCCAATGCATCCAAAGCGAGTCACTGTTTGGTGCGGTTTTTGGTCGAAAGGCGTGATTGGCCATTTTTCTTTGAAAATAATGATGGCGAAGCGGTTACTGTGAATGGGAAACGATATCGCGACATGTTGACTGGCTATTTCTGGCATCAATTGGAAGGTCTTGACTTGGCTGATATTTGGTTTCAGCAAGATGGTGCTCCTTGCCACACAGCGAATGAAACAATGGCACTTTTGCAAAGAAAATTTCCGCAACGCGTAATTTCTCGAAGAGGTGATGTCAATTGGCCACCAAGATCATGCGATTTGACACCTTTGGATTTTTTTCTTTGGGGTCACGTCAAAGGGAAGGTTTATGCCGACAATCCACAGACAATTCCACAGCTGAAAGACAACATCGAACGTGTCATTGGTGAAATTGATCCGAGTTTGTGCGAAAACGTCATGAAAAATTTTGGGAAAAGATTGGTGGTCTGTAAAAAAAGCCGAGGCGGCCATTTGGAAGATATCTTGTTCCATTATTAACTCCCAAGTTTGTACTTTTAAATAAAAAAAAATTATCAAGATTACTTAAACCGTTTGAGTTTTATTCAAAAAGTAAATCGACCGGTGATGATTGGGACACCCTTTAGATGAGACTATGTTATACAGAATAAGTTGGTTGCCTTAAAGGTATAAGGGAGACCGGGGCTATCTGTCTACGAGGGCTATATGTGTCAACAGTACCGCTATTTTAGATGTTATAAAAGATAGATATTTCGGTAATTATTTAGATTAACAAACCCTCTTCCAATGACTTTGTAATTGACAATATTAAAGTCAAGATTATTAAAGGGGGAGTTTGTTAATTTAAATAATTACCGAGAAATATATTTCTTAATACATGATAACAGTACTGTGGACACATAGCCCTTGTAGACAGATTAAAGACTGTTACACATGAAGATGTCTAAATGCAATGGTACATACAATATAGTTACTTTAACGATGAACTCATTAATGCGTTCTACTAAAATCATTCTACTAATAACACTAGTTTGCAGCCAAAATGTACATTCAATGCCACTATTTTTTTCTCATGTATTTTGGCCCGCTAAACTCGGAAATCACATAGAAAAATTTTTTTATGGATTGGTTTTATTGGTTTTTTGATTTTTTGTACCTTCACTCAATTGCTCATAACTCCGGTATTTATCCATAGATTTTCTTCCTCAATAGCTTGTTTTCTTCGTAAAAGTACGACCTATACGTAAACAATAAGAAACTGGACATAATTTGACGTTTTCTATTTTTGCATGACAGAGTGAATTTTCTATTTTTATAATTTATAAATAAAAATAGAAAATTCACTCTATCGCCATGCAAAAGTAGAAAACGTCAAATTATGTCCAGTTTCTTATTGTTTACGTATAGGTCGTATTTTTACAAAGAAAACTAGCTATTGAGGAAGAAAATCTATGGATAAATACCGGAGTTATGAGCAATTGAGTGAAGGTACAAAAAATCAAAAAACCAAAAAACCAATCCATAAAAAAATTTTTCTATGTGATTTCCGAGTTTAGCGGGCCAAAATGTATAGGAAAAAAATAGTGGCATTGAATGTACAAAAAAATTTTTTTATTTTGTAAACTAGTGTAATAAGTAACGTGACAATATTATTATTGACTATTTGTAAAATTGTTTAAAATATTTATATGTTTCTACATTAAAATAACTTTATGTGTGGCAGCTTTTAATATACACTAATTTAGTACAATACGGCTGATCAAATTTGCTATTAGATTTCAGATCAGAAAAATTGTTTTAACAGCTTTAATATGTTTGCAATACGATTGCTGTCTGAACTCAATGTTCTTAGCAGTGAGGTTGATTTTTCGGATTTTTATTTTATTTTATGTTCTAAAATTTTCGTACAGTTTAACATTTCAATGCCGCAATATATTCAGCTTCCTCAAGTATTCATCTGCCACAATAGAACCTCGGCATTAAAAGAAAATATGATTTAGTAATACTGTTAAAAAAAATAAAATTCTTGGTGTTACAGGAGTTTTCAATAACAATATGCTGAAGAAGACAGCTGTACCACACGAGCTGGCTATCCAAACCGTAAAGAACTTTATGCAATACTTTGAAACTGATCCGCTACCCGCCTGGTCACACAAGGTATGGAAGGATATGTCTGTTGCATTAAACAAAAAATGGAATTTTGAGGCCTGCCGCCTCAATGTGTTTGAAGATAGAAATTTTATTCTGAGTATTGCCAGAAAAGAAATGGGCTTAGTTGTTCCACAGTAAATTCGATCAGAATAATATTTCTGGTTTGGAAGAATCTATCATTAGTAATGGAAAATTTGACTGCGATGCATCCTTTGAGTCATCTTTTGAATTAAAGAATAACGAAAAAAAAACTAGATACGTTTGATTTGATCCTGACCGAGCAACAGTGGATCGAGATGAAGCCCGATATTATCAAGTCAGACACTAAAGCGAACTCTGGAAGACAGAAATTAAAACTGAAGCCAGGGGTATGGACGAACGAGATTTCAATCTTGTTTTGGCAACAATTTTGACTACTTTGCGCGTTTGTATTTAAGCAAGCCGAAGTAATTCTCTCTCCATACGATACATATACAATCAAAATAATCGGGTCATGCAAAAGCAAAGTTTGTGGAAACACTTTTCGAGGTAACGCAGAAAAACAAACCTGCGTTGAGGGTTTAACAATTCAAATTAAAACTCGAGACACTCGGTTTGAAAATCACGAGTTAGTCAAGCGCCCTTTGAACGGCCAACGACGGAAACAAATACAGAAAGAGCTAAAAACAGAAGGATGTTCTGTGTGGCGGAAAAGATATGCAAGGGAAAATATGCAGTTTGGGGAAACCGAACCTCCATCGTTGCCAAGTGGCAATGTATGCCGACAAGCACAAGTAGAAGGAATCAACGCAGAACTAGGAATAAGAAAAGAAGATGGGCGAGATCTTGTTCGAACAATAGAGGAAATGGCATTGAATCCCGAATATGCTGGTTTCATACACGATGTCGGATCGCTGCCATGTTACGTACAGCACTGCTGCTCAATTACATGCATATAAGGAATATTGTCGATTGAACAAAATATCGATCATAAGTCTTGATGCGACGGGAAGTGTCGTAAAGAAAATCGATCAAATAGGTCGTAGAGGTCATATCTTCTTATATGCGATTGTAATCAATTTTGACGGTACTACAATTGCTGTTCACCAGATGTTATCGGAGAGACACACTGCTGAGTTCATCGAACTGTGGCTTAGGCAGTGGCTGCGAGGAGGTGCCCCCAAGCCAAGTCAGGCCGTGTGCGATTATTCGCGTGCGTTCTTGTGTGCTATCAGTCTAGCCTTCAATAACCAGACGATCAAATTGTACGTTAATACAATATTCAGTGCAATATCGGGAGTTGAAGTGAAGAGAAGACCAGATACATTGATTCGAGTGGATGTAGCTCATCTGATCCATGCCGTGTGCAGTTGGAGTTGCTGGAAGTTGGTGCGTCAAGCTTACATCAAAGACTTCTTCGTTCGCTGCGTTGCTATAATGGTAGAATGCATAAAATTTTCCGATTTTCAAGAAATTTTTTATCTGACCTGTGTGGTAGGTCTTCAAACTCATCAAGACGCCAAAATCGTTCATTCGGAGGTGCGAACAGCGAAAGAAGCAAGAAAAAAAACTTGAAGATTGCATAGCAATTCGTGGTATAAATATTGAAACAAACTTAAAGAACCTTTCATAAGATAAGCCTAAACATCTGGAAGCGGAGCCTATAAGTGAACCTGACGAATTGGACGAAAGCAGCAGTTGCATTGATAACTGGATCGACGGGCAAGTTGCAAGGGCCGGGAATATACAACGGGATGGTGAAGATCTGAATCCGTTTTACCTGCCAGAGTTCGTCAAGCTTCTTTTGAGTCGGGTTAAAGTGTTCCCGCTCTGGACCAGCGTCGGAATGGCTTGTCGCACCCCACACGCAACTTCGAGTTACGTCGAAGGTTATTTCAATGATATCAAGACCAGAGTTTTGAAAAACACTAACCGGCCAATGCGCGTCGATAAATTTTTAATAATGCAAGCACATGACATCGCTGGTGCAACTAAGCTTTTCTTATCAAAGATGATAAATTTTAATGCCAAACGATGTGTACCAAGCATCGAATCAAAGAGGAGCGTAGACATATCGTATTTGAGTGACTTGCCACCTGGCAACCGAGGAAAACGCATGCACGTCTCACACGAACGATCCGTTGATGTAAAGATTGAATAAAACAACAACGAAGAGAGAACGCCCTTCCATCAAGTATCATCGAGCAACAAGGAAGATATAATCAACAAATCTCCCAAGGAATCTGTGCAACTACGGACAAAATACAACCAGATCGAAGATGTACCATGTTTTGCTGAAACGGCATGGAACGGTATTGAAGCTTGTTGTAATGATTCAGACTTACTGGCTACGGAAAATTGGCGAGAAAAAGATAAAGCGGATAAGTTCGAGAGTGATACATTCGACCTGAATGACGAAGGCATATCGTGTTTTGTTGAATTGTCATCGAACGATATCGAAGCTCTCGTTAATGGTTTAATTTCACCGGTTGTCGAAAAATGGCAAGATGATTTTGAAAAAAATAATCTCAATGGAAAATTTTCGAACGATTGCGATGTTTTTGAAAACTTGCCAGGGTTTTCTACAGGACTCATCATTGCGAACAAGAATTTCGAACCAATGAGTGCATTTTTTTGTGGATCACTCCTATTGCACGACAAGAAAATCAACCGGTTCGGCTAACAATACGTTGCACCTGCAGAGCACTAATTATAGTGAATTCGAATTAAATGTGAAAGGGCGATCAAAGTCGAGCGCGCATACATCGCCTTATTCGGTTATAAACTCCAGCGTGCATCGCGACACGAAATTGGCTGTTTCAGATAGCCCGTTGATTAACATGCCCAGCGAAATTGAGTTGCATTCAGATATACGGCCAACGTTCAGCGCAAAAGCATCACAGTTGGGCACAAAATCAGACGAACGGCAACTGTGTAATCGGGATCCAAGAAAGATAAGTAAATTCTTTAAAGCGTATCCCGAAGTTCGACACAAAAATACTTTCGTCGCGCAGAAGAAGAAGTCCACACTGTGGACTTCTTCCGTGTGTTACCACACGGTTCGCGTTGTCTACCTGTCAAAATCAAAGAAAAAGGCGAAATAAAGTCATATTACGCAACTAATACGTGCGCCTTCGACGCACTACTTCACGTGCTCATGACGGCTGCAATTGACGACGTCAATTATTTCAAATTCCTGAAGAGTTTCAAAAATTGCACACTGGAACTCGTGTGCAATTTAATTGAGGAAGGAGCGACGCAAGCCGTGTTCCGCAAGAGTTTTAATTCTTAAAAACCTGTACTCCTGTGAACCGCACATGCAGACAAAATTACAGGTTGTATCGTACGTTATCAATGCTACTGACAGTATTGCGAATGTGGCCAACAAAACGCTAGCCTCGGAGCCCAGCGTTGAGAATACGGAGATTTGTTCGCACTGCGAAAGTAGGACGTATGAGATGATAATTCTAGCGCCGAACCACAAGAATATTGTAAATAAAGGATGATTTGGCTATTTGGAGACAGCTTTAAACTTCCGGTCACCGATTTTCAAGATGAAATGCCGTGACCTGTGCCAGGGACAGTACACGTGGTTGATAGAACCACGAAATCACATTATGATTGAACTTCATATACGTTCGGATATCAAATGTACGACAGGAAAGACATGCGCTCTGAAACAAATGCCAGCTACACTGACACTTCAACACGGCGAAGATACAAGTTCTAAATACAGGTTTGTATAATGATATGCTTCTTTTTTGTATTTCCAAATACACATTTTAAGGGGATCCTGCACCCGTCTGTATACCTACATTATCGGAATTAGAAAAATCTTTTAATTGGCTTTACAGAATTGCAAAAATCTTTTACAGAATTAAAGTACGCACAAAAATCTAGAGTAAGAAACGCGATTTTATATCAAAAACAAAAAAAATAAATATATTGTAGTGATAATTTGGGCACATAACAGCTGTCACCTGACGACAATATTTGCTTAAAACAAAAATGCTGTAGTTTATATATACAAAATAAAAGTTGCTTACTGTAGGGAAAACATGTAAGAATAATATCGTGCAAGTAAAACCAAGATTCAACGCCTACAAAAAAAGATTTTTTTTATTTGCATTTTATGAATGCAAATATAGATGCAGAATGACAGAAAGAGTAGTGAGTAATATTGCGTGCAACAGTAGTTTCCGGATCTTGTCAGAGATGGCGCTGCAATCGCAGCCGGGGCCGCGCGGAGTGCGGACTGGATCGTCCAAAAAGGCGCAGAATTTGGGTGTTCAGAGAACGCAAAATATATTGAACTAAAAATATTTTTAAACTGAAACCAGTTTACCTATTTTTTGTACATTTATATACACGCGTGACGAGTCTGCACTCTCACGTAAATCACTTCTGAACATCTTTCATCATACAGTAGAAAGTGATGATAAAACCTGTATAAATAATAAAAGTGATATGATAAGACTTGAATAAAAAGTGAGCAAGTAGAAACTTACACATTGCTTTCTCATAGTTTTTAAGTATACAATTTAGAAACTTGCACATTACTTCCTCACAATTTTTAAGTATGCAAATTATAAATTTGTACATTGCTTAATCAACATTTTATTTCGCTCATAAAGCTTTCTTTATGAGGAAGCTTATTTTTTCTTTAATGTATAATTATTAGTGGATATTTATTAATTTGACCGGGGAACCCCACATCGCTGACTGCGTTGAAATCCCCGGCCACCACTATTGGTCCAGGCAGGATCTTCCTTATGCACACTGAAAGGCTGTCGAGCCATCTTTTGTACTGGGCCACGTCCGTGTTGGGGAATATATAGACCTCTACCACTATAACGTGGCCCCACTTGACGGAAATGAACCCGTCGCCCGCCTCGAGCCGAGAGCAGGCGACGGGCTCCCCCGTCATCCGCCAGGTTATCGCTACGGAGCCACACCGGTCTACCGCCCAGCACCACAGTGGGCCAGGAGACCCGAAAAAGTGGCCAAAATACTAAAAATGCTCCAATTACAGTAAAATTTGGTACTCAGGGGTTTTCGAGGTTGCTGATTTCGAATCCAAACTCAGAATTAAGAAATTCAAAATGGCGGATTCAAAATGGCGGACAAAAGTGCTAAAAGTGCTCCGATCGTGATGAAGTTTGGTATTGGTAGGTTTTCGGGGTTGTTGATTTCGAATCCCAACTCAAAATTTATAAATTCAAAATGGCGAATCCGAAATGGCGGACGGAAATGCTAAAAGTGCTCCGATCGTGATGAAGCTTGATATTGAAAGGTTTTCTGGGTCGTTGATTTTGATTCCGAACTCAGAATTAAAAAATTCAAAATAGCAGGTTTAAAATGGTAGCCACAAAATAAAAAAATTTATTAATTTTTAGATTATAAGGACTACAATTAGCCTACAAGATGTAGGTTTTAGGTCCTACGTACGTGGAGGTCGCAGTACAATTTGAGACCCCTTATATTTTGAGGTATTTTTTTAGCGTGAGTCCCCTCTCCTCTTACGAACCGGGGTGCTTTTTTAGTGTGAGTCCCCTCGCCCTCACAAACCGGGGTGCTTTTTTAGTGTGAGTCCCCTCGCCTCTCACAAACCGGGGTGCTTTTTTATTGTGAGTCCCCTCGCCTCTCACGGAGTCAATAAAGAGTAATGACTAATGACTTAACATTCTTTATCCGACAATTCTACATTATTTGAATATAGCAAATTTGCTATGCGATTATGTTTTCGACTATGATATTGTCTATATTTTTTGTAATCTTTATTCCTGCATTCCGATGCTTCCTCGCCAATCACTCCCACGGGAAGTATACTTGTTCTGATAATTTCAGCACCGTGCATTAAGATTTTATGTAGTGTTGAAGGCATCGGATACCAAGAATAATGAGCAACATAAATCTCAGCTGTAGATGTACATAATGCGTCAAAATGAATAGAATTTATAGGGAATTCACACGACATGGCGATTAATATAGTCTTAAAATTACGTATCAATTGACGATCGAGGCCAATGTAATCAGCAAAAGCATCAGGATCCTGAAAAGCCCTACGTGCCGTATTTCCGTCGTTGGTAGTGCCACTGCCTCCAGGTTTTGGTTTATCGACTCTTAATCCAATTTTTTCCCAAAGAATTGCCTGTACCTCTTTTTTTCGTCTCGCATATTCAGTTTTGTCATCAACAGTTCTCATTTGCCATTTTTTAATACCTATGCGATATGATAAGTGTAGACAACATTCAAGAAGACGTATCCATGCATGTAATGGACTTAAGCCATATTGAAGGGAATTTGGTTGCGGCGTGAAAACGCCTTTTGATTTATTTGCGAGATCATTAAAAGTCTTCGGCGTAGCATGGCACATTGGACAGGTTTGCATCGATTTTGTGCCAGTAATGATATTTAAAACTTTTCCGTCGATTAATGTTAAAAATACAGTAGACTCCCGCGCTTCGCCATCCCGCGCTAAGCCACTTCCCCGGCCGCTCCGCCACCGCTCCGCTCGACAACGTACCCCCACTACTCGCGTGTTTCCTTAGCGACGCATACGTAACTGCCGGCGATGCAGTTCAAAACACGTTGGCGCCGGTACAGACGTTTTGATGAGAGCTTGTTTCGTTCGTTTACTTTATAGTTATGCGTTTTATTTAGTCGACTTTTTTATTGTAGTCCGTGTTTTTAACTTTTTCGTGCACGATGAACGTGAGAAAGGATGGTGGTGTACATAAACGGGGACAGCGGAAAACAATGCAAGAAAAACTGAATATTATCAAAAAGTTGACACACTCGTCTCAGTCTATATCCGACTTAGCTCACGAGCAAGGAGTCGATGTGTCAACGATTCACAAGTGGATTAAAGATCGCGATAGAATCGAGCAATGGTGCGAATCATTCGAGAAAGGTGATAAAAGCGGCTATCGTCAAATGCTTACGGCGAAAAATACCGATCTCGAAGAAGCTCTCTTTTTGTGGTTTTCGCAATGCAGAAATCGTGTTCCGCTTAGTGGTCCCATTGTTAAAAACAAAGCGTTATTGTCAAACGAAAAGATAGGGGGAAAGTGTGCCTTGCGAGAGCCCCATCAAGCGCCGGCGGTTGCGAGTGGTGGGGGCGCCCGCAGTGAGCCACTTCCGGTCCCGACCCGTGGCGAAGCGCGGGAGTCTACTGTAACGAAAAATGTATGCGTATACGACAATTATTCAACATAATTTCAAACGCTTGTAATTTGCTTATTTGTTCCTCTACTGCTTGTTTTTGTTTCATAATCACGTCGTGCGATTCTGTTACATATTCCAATTTTATTGGACGACAAAATCTGGAAGATTGTGACGTTCGATTGTTCCATAATATAATGTCATTAGAGGATACTAATCGTATTGGGATAAGAGTAGTAACGAACAAACTTTCATCATTAAAACTGTTATTATGTTGGTGTTGGTACTGCTGTTTGTAAGGGGAATGGCCGGTACTGCCATCGAATCCCCAAGAACATAATAACTTGGCTTCAAGTTCTGTACAATTACTTCTGCACATACTTTCGACTATAACTTCTTTTTGTAATTCTACTATTCTCTGTACAGTATGATTAAGAAGTGACTGCACCGGAACTTCAGCAACATTTTCGGTAATCGAAATCACATCTTTAGGAGGTCTGCATTCTGCTTTAGCACTCCTAACATCATTATAACTTGGCCAGATGTCTGCATTAGATGAAATACATTCCAAGCGCATATTTGTATATACTTGTTTGCTAAGTGAGTTATCCAACATGAATGTGAGAGCTTCGATTGGCGTTTTTTTCTTTATCGTAGGTGTTGATGTATTCAACAACTTTCTGATTTTACTCGGACAATCTGTAGTTTTATCAATATCTTTTAAAACTGCATGTAAATCCTTTTCTCCGGATTTCCTTGCTGCGTGACAACAAGCCATTAAAATTTTACTTGGATTGTGCTCATTCTGGGTACTTATCATCGCTGCTTCTCGTCGCTGAGATCTACCCGATTTTTCGTTAAATTCGAGAGGATGTCGACCAGATCGCGATTCAGAAACGGAATTTTCCACATCACTTTTACGAAATAAATTAGGTATATCAAATTTGGAATCTAGCCATTTAGAATTATTTGACTCAAATCTGTCCATCTTTCTGCTTGCTGCATTAAATCGGGAATTGCGTTTGCTTCTTAGACAGGACACAGAAGCTTTTAATCGATCTAAATCTTCAGATCTCACATCTTTTGCATCAACTCCTAGCTTTGTAAGTATATAATTTACACCCAAGTGTCTCTCAGAATCAGTAGGAATTTGTGCCAGAACCTCTCTTTTCGTTACTCTCAACATTTTTGATATTTTGAAAGACAAAAAGTATGCATCTTGCCGATTCTTCACCGTGTAATGGAGTTACAATTATGAAAATGGATTCTCTTTTTATTAAAAAAGAAAGAAAGGCTTTGGCAGAGTCTTCTAACCAGCTTATACTTTATATGTATGCTCCGCGCATAGGTAAAGTGAGGAGAGCGTGTCGCGCTACTAAGCACCACCGCGCCGCGCCGCGCCGCGAGAGCCGACTTTTTGCGCGCATTCTCTGTGACATATTTACAATTTTCTATGGTATAATCCCAAAAGCGCAAAAAAGGCGCCGACTTAACTTCAAGCGCACATCGATAGCAATATAATGATACCTTGTTTACATAATTTAAAAGCGGTGCGTAGCGATATCACGTTTCGGCAGCGAGAACGGAATTGAAAAACAGAAGATAACGCATGTAAAATCACTTACATGTGTACATTTTTATGCAATTTTTCGCTTTCTGTGCTATTTTTACGATAAACATATACAGCGAGATGAAGAAATTCCAGATGTGTAATTTAATTTTGCAAAATATACTTAAATATTCGAAAAGGACACCGCACAGACTACATGGAAATCTGTCCCCCGGTGAAATTTACTGAAATTTAAGTATGTTGTTGTCTTCGACGTCCTGAACAAAAAACTCAATGGGCACGACTTTCTAAATTCAGTACTTTTCTGTCCAGAGACGTTTAAAGTGGAAACCTATGACCACATGCTTTTTCACCAACCAAGTATATATCTCTCTCCACACACACACACACACATTCACATATACGTGTGTGTGTGTGTGTGTGTGTGTGTGTGTGTGTGCACGCGCGCATGTGTATGCGTGCGTATTCTTGCGTACGTGTTTCATGTAAGCACGCTTCCAATCTACCTTTCTTCTTCTATTACAATCTCCACTCCATCAATATTTTCTTGATTTCCTCTATTGGCTGCATCTGTAGTTGTATTTAATGAACTTCCATCTGGATATTTTACACTCCTCTGATAACGCGCATATCCAAGGTACCACAAAATGCTAGCCACATGGGCGCATGTACCTAATGTTCTTGCACCAGATTGACAAGTGCAATAATAACCATTTATTACTTCTTGTTCAATTTCATTTTCGGGAACATATGAAATAAAAACTTGATGCTTTGTGCGATTCCGAAATATGGAGTAAACTCTCACTCTTATGAGATTGTTCTCTTCAAACAAAGTATCGATTTGCAATTCATCGTCGTCATCTCTCTGCATATCCAGATGGAAGTTTATTAAATACAACTACAGATGCAGCGAATAGAGGAAATCAAGAAAATATTGATGGAGTGGAGATTGTAATAGAAGAAGAAAGGTAGATTGGAAGCGTGCTTACATAAAACACGTACGCAAGAATACACACCCATACACATGCGCGCGCGCAAGCACGCACACACACACGTATATGGAAATGTGTGTGTTGGTGTGTAGAGATATATATACTTGGTTCGTGAAAAAGCATGTGGTCATAGGTTTCCACTTTAAACGTCTCTGGACAGAAAAGTACTGAATTTAGAGAGTCGTGCCCATTGAGTTTTTTGTTCAGGACGTCGAGGACAACAACATACTTAAATTTCAGCAAATTTCACCGGGGGACAGATTTCCATGTAGTCTGTGCGGGGTCCTTTATGAGAAAATTATCTTTAATTCTTAAATGCAATTTTTCAACTTCAAATAATTACCAATAGAACACTATCCAACAAATCAACTTAAAATTTTAACAAAAAGTACTTTAACTAATATACTTGATGCTAGTATACTTTTTTTAGGCGAAAGTCCGACATTGACTTTTGGCCACTATTTCGGGTCTCCTGGCCCACTGTGAGCACGGGTGATTGGGCGGCACCCGGTACGGATCCGCAGCCACTCCCAGGCCACTGCCGCGCTCCGCCATCGTGTGCAGAAACACGTCCTGCGAAGCGCGACAGTGATTCAAGTTTGCCTGAAGGAGCTTTTGCGGAGGCATTAAAGGTATCCGACACACCAGTGGCCTCCACCTCCTTCTCCTCGTTTTGCCCGTCGTCGGGCAGAGCCACGAATTGCAGCCACGAGTTCCAGCTCATATTTTTGCCCATTGTTTTCGGGCAGCTCCTCCAGAGTTGGTTGTCGAACCTGTTGTGGTAGCTTCAACTCTCTGTCTTTCCTCCTCCTTTGGACCTTGGGCCTCTCGTCGCTATCCCCGATCTCCTCGCTTCCTGCAGCGTTCGAGGCTGTCCTCTTTACGAAAGCCCTCTTCGGGATAGGGATTGAAACATTCTCTAGGCTTAGTATTGTCGGTGGTTGGCGAGAGGACTCTGACGCCGGGTCCACCTCCATCGCTACCTCCTTGTTCCCCGTCGGAGGTTTTGGCTTTGCCACATTTGTCGCTCTACCCGGCTTAGACCTTTTCTTAGCGGAGGCGCAAGCCTTCCCTCCAGCACGGTGGCCCGCCGGCTTGCCTAAATCGGCGCAGATCGGGCACTTCGGAACGGCCACACACTCCCGCGCCCGGTGGCCTTCCTCGCCACACCTATAACAGCGGGAGCCGCGGTCAACCTCGCTGGTGCAGTGAGCCCGAACGTGGCTTCCCTCCAAGCATCGAAAGCATTGGAGAGGCCTGGAGTCGAGCTCCTGCACCCGGGCGACAACCACCCAATCTGAATTTTACTGCCCTTATTTCTAACGGCGTTTATCGCTGCTAAGGGGCATTTTAGCCACGCAGTTTTAAGGCCATTAGGCCCTTTGCGTAGCTCGCCTACCTGTATTTGGGCTGGCAGGCATCCGCCAACCTCAGCAACAGCCTTTGCAACCTCCTCCTTCGCAACTGAGTCCACGAGGTCTAGGATCCTCAGTTCACCAGTTTTTATGGGCCTTGTTACCTTGACCCCGGGGCGTCCTGCAAAGAGCTCGGTCATGCGTTCAGCCAGGGCATCGGCCTTGGCCGCCCTCTCCTTGCCGGGAACCTCAATCAAGAGGGCTCCAGTCTGGGCCCTCCTGGGTATAAAGCCCCTTACTATCCCGAGATCTTTTAGGGATATGCGAAGGCTAGCCTCCTTCATTAAGGCGTCATAATCGCCTTCCAGGTTAGTAAGAGTGATGGCCGCCGAACGTGGCAGTTTTTTCTTGCCAGCCTTGACCTTCTTTCCAGCCTTGTCTTCCTTGGTTGGTTTAGCCAACGCGGTTTTGACGGTGTTTGTCCCCCGCGAAAGAGCTTTAGTGCAGTAGACATTCATGAAAATAGAGGTCCCGTGCTAGGCCCCAACTTAGATATTTTTAAAAATGATCAAAAATTACTTATAAAATCAATAAAAAAGCAGTAGTAAGATACATATATATATGTACATGTATGTAAAATTGCAAAAAGTGTCTAAAATATTGTATTTTTCGCAGAGAGATTACTAAAAAAATATAAATAATTTCTTTGTTTATATTAAATTACAAACCAGAATTATGGGTGTGTGTTTGCGTATGTATTGACGTATATGGACGTACACGGATATTAAATACGATAATGTGTATCTTCTAATTGTTTAGGAAATACATTATATTTATATATATGTATGTGTATACATGCGCGTACGTACACACACACGTACACACAAATTCAGCTGTAATAGGAAAATTAAAGTAAAGCAAAGAAGGGTGCTAAAATAATTTATTACACCATGTATATAATAAAATAAAATATATTTATTTGGCAGACTCTAAAAAGAATACCAACATTTGTTGCAAGGGTAAGGAAAACTGCCAAAAACCTTACCAGTATTCATACAAAAAAAAAGTACATTTATTCATAAAAGAAAACAATTATATTTCATTAAATGATTATAAATAATATGAAAAATCAAATGACTACATTGATATCACAATCAGATTAATGTTAATATCACAAATACTAGATAATCTTTATAAAGTTAACAAAACTTACATTAGATCAAAAATCGTACATATCATAAATATATATGTATATATTAATATTTTATAGTAAAACACAGTAAATCCTTTGTAAAAAAATCTGAGAAAAATAAAAACAATTATATATTTAATAACACAAAATAAAATTGTAATTAAAGAAAATATTGCACAAAGGTAATTACTGCACATGCACATAAAAGGAAAAAATTGGCTAGATGAATATGACTACGTTAAGTAAAAATAATAATAAATAAATTGTATGTAAAGTAATGAATTAGTGACTACGTTAGACAATAATAATTATATATAAATTACAAAATCTTAAGTGCCATCAGACGAAGTAGATTGTTGTGCATATAAATTTTCCGGGTTATGTAATTCAAAATGTTCACAATTGGGTTCAAAATTTACACAATTAATATTTTCCGTTTGAAAACTTGATCGAACAATAGAAATTGCGGAAATAGTCTCATTGGATAATTTATTTCTCTTTTTAGTTTTTAAATCCGTTACTATAGAAAATATCCGTTCCGCTTCGGCATTTGAATGTGGAAATGTTAAAACTGTTTCTACTAAAAATTGTAAATTTGGAAATATTTTTTGGCCATTACCGTCTTTGCATTCAAAGATTTTTTTCCACATTTCATCGATTTCTAAAGAGGCCAATTCATTTTTCTGCAAGTTGTTAAAATATGTTGGTAAAGTTACCCATTCGACTGATAATGTTGTTATATCTATTTCTTCTATTTTTAAGTGCTCAACAATATTACTGAGACCGGTAATTTTAAATCTACCTACATCAAAAAGAGCTATTTCGGGATCCAAGAAAGTTAATTGTTCAAAAAAGGAATTTTTGTAAGGCAGACGTTTTATCATTTCGCGGATTGCTGTTTTATAAAACTCTAAGCATTTTAATCTAATTTCCCGAGCGCATTCTAAAGATAACGTTGCCAAATGTTTTTCACATTCAGGTCCAACATGTATTTGATCTAAATGTCGGATGTTATTTTCATCGTCTACGTTTATAGTAGCGATTTCTGTCAAAGCCTCGGAGATCATAAAATTTGTCGCAACTTGCCGAATTATTCGCTGACTATTTTCAAATAATTTGTGAATTAGAATTTTGCGCGATTGAAAAATAATATTAAAAATATTAAAAAAATGTAAAGAATATTTTAAAAACAATAAATAAGCTTTAATGGAATCATCATTTAAGTGTGTTAAAAGAATTTCTGCAGATTTCAAATTATCTTCAAATACTTCTTCAATAAAATAATTTTTTAAAACTATCCAATTATCGAGCAATCTAACAACGCATTTGTGTAAAACAAGCTATCGCGTATTTGTTAATTTAAGAATTTTATTTTTCTCTACATTAAAAAACTTAAAATTCAGCTAATTTTGCGGATCTCTTTGCACTACCCGAAACGTAAGTGGCAACTCCTCGAATTAAATTTTCACAGTCCTGTGGTAACTTTCCGCAAGCTTTACTAGCTATAATCGCGGATGAATGGCAGATGCAATTTAACAAAACTACATGTGGAACTTGTAACTGTAAGCGAGAAAAGAAAGAATTCTTGCATCCAGTCATTACTGATGCATTGTCGCTTGCCATTCCGACAATATTTGTTATTGGAATTTTTTTACTTTCTAAAAGTGTTTTAAAAGACTCAAAAATTTTATTTGCTGAACAATCTCTGGCATCTAAACATACTAAATCTAATAACTCAATTCTAACTTTCTTATTTAAAGGCGAAACAAATTGTACAAGAACACACAAAATCTTTTTATCACAAATATCTGTACTCTCATCAATTAAAATAGAAAATTTTTGTTTTCGCAAAATATTAACAATTTTTCCCGTTTCATATTTAGCAATTACTTTTTTAACAATATTAGTGCACTTACGTCGGGCCATTGAAAGAGCCTGCGCAATTTTAGAATCTATGAAAATTGATTTTAACAAAGGAATCAAATGATCTGCAGTATAAAATGCGACATTATGCTCTGCATAAAATGCAGCTAACTTTATTTCCGCGCGTTTTACTTGATCTGTATGTGAAAGAGTACTTTCATTATCATCAAGCCTTTGATTTTGACATGTCGATCGTGATATATGCTTGGACCTTTGTGAGTGTCGCACTAAATCTGTTTTGCAACATCTGATGGCAGTATTACAAAAAGTACACAAAGCTTTATCCTCTGTAGGATGAGGAGCCAACCATCCTTTAAAACAATCCTCATCTAGCCAAGAAATTTGAAAACTTCTACTTTTTTTAACGGCTCCTGATTTCTTTGAATCCATTTTTAAAAAGAATATTTTAATAATGATTAATATTAATATACAAAATAAAAAATAAATTTCAATAATTTATAAATAATAAATTAACAGTTAATAATAATGGATAATAAATACAAAATATTATTCAAACCTATAGTAAATTAACACATTATTGAAAACAATTAGAAGAATAATTAAGAGAACAATTATTTATTCCAAAAAAGAGGGAAAGAATTACGTTTTCAGATATACATAATACCAAATACTGACCAAAAGATACTGACCAAGAAACAAAGCTAACGAATATTACATATATTGAAAATTTACATCTTAAATCTGTATTAAATAGTCTCCTAATTGTTTTAAATAATATATCAATTTACTCATTTTAACATACCTACTTACCTAAATCTAACTTATGCCACTTGATGGGATCCCGCCAAATACTGCTACGCCGTCATGCCATGCAACCATTGTATGTACGTTACTGCACTCGCCGGTGCTACGTCACGCCACGTCGCGCATGCGCGAGAAAAAGCGGCCCGAGGAACAACACTGAGTCAGGGTCGCCATCCCTTACCGGCGAGCAGAGCTGGATAACCGAAGTTATCCAGACTCCTAAGCGAGGTCGCCGGGCCCCCGGTTTTCTGTCTGGGTTTTCCTTTCCATAGGTCGGTTGGAGAGCAAGGCTCGATCCCACACAGCCCCGACCGGCCGGGCGACTTTTTATAGAGGTCGCCTCCCTCACGGGCCCTGAAAAGGGCCCCCCGGTCTCCGCCAGCCTCGAAGGACTGACGGAGGTTACGGTACTGCTGTGCTCGGGTACCCCGGGTGCACAAGACCCGTATCCAATGGCGCCCAAGGACGCCAGAGGACCCCTGGGGGGAACCTCCAACAATCTGAACATTCGGGGTAAAGATTGGATTAACCCAATGTAAACCAGTAATAAATACTACATCAACACGATTAAATTGTTATTTTCTATTATTTTTATAATTTTATTTAAAGGTTTATCATCTAGCCACGAATTTTTTCTAGCACGTTTTCTTCTAAAGTTTGCGGGAGTCGATTAATCTCTACTGCATCTGCTATTTTTACACTTTCTTTGTTATCTTTCCTAAATGCCTCATTAGTTTGTTCAGACATTACGTTGAATAAATGTTCTTCTGAATTTTTGTTCTTGTTAGAAGAATTTTCTTCTTTGAATTTTTCCAACATCTTTACACTTAATATTAGTCTCTTGTTCTGCTCGTTTAATCCGATAAAAATAGGTTTATGATCTGAGAAATACGTTTCGTATACTCCGGTACTATAATTTAATATTTCCTCCAATATAAGTATTACATCTATCTGCGTATTAAAGTTTGTAGTTGACACTTGGGTACTAATTGCTCGTTTAAATTGTAATTCATTCAAATGTTTTTCTAAGAGTCTTCCCTTATTATACGAGTCGTAATTAAAGTCACCAGTAGGTGTACAGCCTATAGTCTTAAGTGATGGGAGCTCCGTCCGGGGGGTCGGGACGGGCCGCAGCGAGGCGTGGGGTTTGCCGTGAGGGGTGGGCGAGGGGCAGGTGGGCGACGAGGGGAAAATTTCTTTCCCCTTACCGCAGCGGACCTCCCCGCGCCCAGGGGCGGATCGTCGAGATTTTCCCCCGGGCCTTGGTCAGGGGCGGCGCGGTGATATTTTTTTCTCGCGGGGCGGCGGGCGCAGAGGTCGCCACCGCGGACTTGCCTCATCCCTCCTCGCGAGGCGCGAGCAGTGGCGCGATGGCTCGCGACTCTCGGGGACGGGGATGCGGTCACCCGCGGCGCGCGTGGACGCCGGGGGTGCGCGAGTCTCAAGGACGAGGGATGTGGTCGCCCGTTCTATCGGGGCGATAACGACGCGTCTCGGACCGACTTCCTGTGGTTAGACGATTACTGGCGGAGAGGACTCTTCGTTTTATCGGACCGATTTCCCGTGGTTCATCGATTGTCGGCGGAGAGGACTCTTCGTTTTATCAGACCGATTGATCCTATATAAAACGCGGGGTAGCGCGAGAGACGTCTATCGAGACTCGGTCGATAGCGCGAAAAACGTCGACATGAACGTTGCGGAGAGTCAGCAGAAGGACGCCGAGACGATGGCGATCCTGGACGATACGTTGTTGAGCGCGCGGACGGAAGTCGAATCGCCGACCTTCGCCCTGGTCGACCTGCTGAACGAGATATGGAGACCCGAGCGCTCGGCGACGCGGAACCTGAGAGAGTTTCTCGCGAGCGTGTCGAGATACCTGACGAATCAGAGGGACACCGGTGCGCGCCGCGCGCGCGAGGGTGAGGAGATAAGAAGCGCGATCACGGAGCTCTACGGATTGTGGCTAAAGAAAGGTCCGGTGAGCCCGACCTGTTCCGTGGACGACATGTATCGTTTCGTTCGCGCCCAATTTCCGTCTAAGGTGTACTCGTCGCTGGTGAAGGGCCTGATGACGCACGATACGTTCTACGAGTGGATCAGCGAACACGAGAGCTACGTCAACGGTGCGTCGACCGTCAAGGCGGCAGACGCTTCCACGTCGCGCGCGGTCTCGACGGATTCGCCCGTGGACGCTCTCGCGTCGCGCGCGGTCTCGACGGATCACGCGTACGGCGCGAACGAGTCACGCGAAGACGAGGAGAACGGCGGCGGGTTCGACGCGCTGTTCGATCTGTCGTCGGATCGCGATCTGGATCGCGTACCGCAGTACGTCTCGATCATGAAGGACCGAAGACTCTTCACCCTCAGGTCGCCGGGGGAGGTCGGGTCTCAGCTGGTTCGCATGGACGTCTTCGACGTCAAGGATATCGTCAGCAGTGACAAGCGCGAATGGTGGAGATACTCGAAGGTGAGAGCTCAGTTTCTCACCTCTCTCTCTCGCGCGGATCGCAAGCGGCAGTTGATGCTGCAGATGATGGATCTCGTGGCGGACGATCTGAAGAAGGTTCCGGGGGTCCAGAGGGAGACGAAGAATCTTACCTATGAGAGCGGGCGAGGCAACTTTTGAGATGTATCTTGCTGGAGAAATATACGAGAAATTTTCGTTTTCTTATTTTTCCACCTTCTTCCCACCCCGTTTTAGATGTAAGGAAAAAATGAAAGTTAGACAATAAGGTTCGTTTTTTTTTCTTTATTTTTTTACTACTACTACTACATTGTTACAATCTCTTGTTACCGAAGCACAGAGCGGCCAACTCGCAGTCGACGATATCGCTGCGGTCGAAGGTCTCGCTCTCGCGTATCGCCCTCGAGACGTTCGCGGGATCCGCCACGGTGGCCGCGATGGCGCGGAAGCGCGACAGCCTCGAGTCGACCCTGCCGGTCATCGAGGACAGAGTGACGATGACGCGGTTGATGCACAATTCCAGATCGAACAGGAACAGCACCGTGCTCATCGACGCGATGAGACGCGTCGTTGACGTGTCTATGCGCAGGATCGGTTGATTGTGTATCCTTCCGAATCGCAGCGTCAGGTTGTAACCAGACACGTTAGGTCACGCGTGATACGACTCATTCATCATTATTACCGAATTATCAAAGATTCGTGTAAACACGGTCGCCACTCGATTTTAGCCGTTAAACCGAGAAAGGTAAGTATACAACTAACCGTATCTGTCGACTAATTCCCCTTTCTTTTCCTGTTTCAGGTGCTCCGGACTGCTGCTGCTGCTGCTGGCCGCTCTCGCTCGTCGTCGCTGGATCTTCAACGTGGAAGCCGCTTCTACCAACGATGCTTGGACCTCGCTCGCCTCGGATGGACCCACAGGATCGTCGCAGAATCTCAGGTAAGTATCGTATATCATACGCTTGGATCGCAAGCGAAGTGCTTTTACTCGCACTGGAATTCTTTATTTTGCAGGAATATCGAACTACGAAGTATCTCCCGCTTGGAAGGTGACTCAGGACAGGTCACTGGATATCGTCGAATGAATTCTGACACTCAGGATATCACTTTATATAACAATGTATTTATTCGTATATTTTTGAATAAACAGTCATTACATTTCGATTCACAGTGATTTTCTTTCACCCGCGATGTCGCGTTGTGATCGATCGTTACAGCTCGCTCGTAGCGCATAAAATCGCGTAAACTCGAAATAAATCGTCCAACGATCCGCAACTCGGGTATCATCGGTTGTCACGAGGATACGCAGTATCCTCCCGTATGACGGTCCTTGGTTTCGTACACGGATGTCGAATTCGGAAAATATCTCACAAGTCTCGCTCGCACATACGATTCGCGAATAAATTGTTCGAATGTCGTTCCGTACGCGGGATCACCGGTTGTAACGAGAGCTCTCACGGATACGTGTCGTCGGTATCGGCTTTCCCGATAAATTCCCCTTTGTCATTACGTGTAACTCGCGCACAATTGTTTAAGTATTGCGAAATTTTTCGCTTTCGCAATCCATATAGCGGATATCGCTCCGTACGCGGGATCACCGGTTGTAATCAGAGACGTGTTAACAGCTCGCGCTCTGCCGATAGACTCCTCGATTGTAACGCACATATCGCGCACAAAATTTTACAAGTGTCGGAAACGTTGCTTATTTCACGACACATCGGATTTTGCTCATGCCTTTCCGGCACATGATTCAAAATCATAATTAATCATTAATTATGCCTTAATTAGCATCTCAATAACACGTTGCTGACGTTAGTTTACCTGAACCATGCATGTGCCGTGTTTTCCTAGCACATGCCTCAAAGTTGATCGTAATCGCGATCGCTATGTTCGCTGACGTCACAATGACGCTCGTGAATCGCATCGCGGCGATAGATCACGCGAGATCTTCATGTGGCACGACTTTCGCGCACAATGCATTTATTTGGTTGCAACACGCTCGGACGCGTGTGGCTGCTTACGCTGACGCGCGATAACTCTGAATCACGGGTTTGTCCCCTTATCTCATAACGCATCGAGTCGTCGGAGCGACTCTTATCAACACTCGGATCGAACCGATTTACATACGTGACAGAAAATCATAAGGAAAGGAAAGGAAACTTAAATATTGTTTAATCGCCATGAGTGGCTTTTAATAACACATAAAATAAATTGAATTATCAAAACATAATTTTATCCCGGCCTTAGTGAAATAAAACATAAATATATTAACGTGCCAAAACGGGCACTTATATATCACTCGTGAAGGTGATAAGCAAACAAAAGAGACTACCATAACGAAATTAACGCTATCTAAGGCGGGAAAATTACGGATGTGTGTGTGAGCGCGCTTGCTCATATATGGTGTTTGGACGCTGCTTGCGCCCAGTCCGTCAGGTCAGCCTTACCGTCGTATCCTCCGGTCGCCGACTCTGACTGCTTCGTCCGCGATGCTGCCTCCGGCTGCAAGGTTTCCGTCAGCTATGCATATCGGAGGCGGCGGAGCGTGGTTCTCACCGCTGTACAGGTGGGACAGCACGACGCGTCTCTGGTCGAGAAATTCCCTCCACGTCTCAAGCGAGAGCGATATCTCCTTGCCGTGGCAATCCCCTATGACGATGGTCACGTAGCAGGGGAGCACGACGGCGATACCGATCTCGACGAACTTGTATCCCGTTCTCGTCAATTCGTATCTCCTTCCCAGAATCCGCTGCGGACGCTCCGCGTCTTGTTTCGAGGCTTTGCGTCTGTGAAACGACGGGAATCGTGACAACGACGAAAAAGTCGTGACGACGAGAATCGCGACAACGATATCGCGCGTCGACTTACGTCTTTTTCCGCCCGTCGCCGTTGCTCTGGCTCGGTTCCGCCGATCGCTCGTCGAGTCCTCTCTTTCTCGCTCCACCAGCGACGTTATCGCGGTCTCCGTCCGAGTAGCGCGCCTCGAAGAGCGTGGGCTGCGGCGTCGAATACATATCGTCGCGAGACTGATCGCGCAATAATGGCAGTCTCAGGGGATGATGGTATATATATCGCAACCCTCCTCGCCGATTCAAGGGTGACGCGCGAAACCGCGATTTATCGCTAAGTTTCCCCTTCATCCCCCTCCTCCGACAGATTATCGCCGCTCGCGAGCGCGTCGATTCTGACGAATCGATTCAAGAGATCCCGCAACTGCTGCAGCAGTCCGTCTCTCGGGCAAACGACGCCGAGGATCCCCAGGTCGACTCTACCGGCCGCCGTCACGGTCCTCGCGAAGTCGTTGAATCTGTAGAACTGTTTCCTGCCGACGAAATAGAGATTACCGTCCGTGTAACGAAACGCCAACGTTACACCGGAGGGTATCCCCGGAAATATCTTCTCGATCGTGTAAAATTTTTCGATTCTCATCGAGCAATCGTCCATCTCGCCCACGATCTGATCGTTGTATATCACGAAGGTCCGCCCTTTGTTCGTGCTCACCACGGCGTTGATCCTCGCCTCCGCGGGAATTCCGAGCTCGGTGTAGGATCTCGGCCAGGTCGGCACCAGCGCCAGACGCGGATAGGTGACCATGTAGACTCTCCTGTCCGCGAACAGCACGAGACCGCCCGAGGGCGTCTCGTACGCGGCCGTCAGACGCGTGAAGTTTTCGGGGAGAAAATTCATATAGTCCGTCAGCAGCATCGGCCTCTTTTAGATTTTTCCGTCGAGATCGACCGACAATAGGCGTCGTTCGTGCGCGACGGACAATCGGCCATTCGACACCAGCTCGACGTCGGGGCGCCGCAGGGCGCACAGATCCGTCTCGACGTCCACAGTAGTCGTCGTCGTCGTCGTCGTCGTCGTCGTCGTCGTCGTCGTCGTCGTCGTCGTCGTCGTCGAGAAAATTTGGCGCTTTTCTTAGCGCCGTACAGATGCTCAATAGAAAGAACGCCCTCTAGACTAAATTTAACGGGGAACGATTTATCGGGCGCGAACGCGTACATCACCGCGTCCGGGTTGAGTGTGTGCATCAGACCTAGAGCGTGACCGATCTCGTGCGTCAGAGTTTGAAGCAGATGCTGCGTTCCCGCGGGATTGTCGCTCAGGTGTATCGACATCCGGGGAGATGAGTCTATCTCGCGGTCAGGAAATTGGCGTCCGGGGGATGAGTGTATTTTTTTTCGCAATCGACGTCAGGGGGATGACTCTATTTTCGCGGTCAGGAAATCGACGTCCGGGGGATGACTCTATTTATGATTCGCGTTTTCCGTTCGAGATAAATAATTTTTTTCAACAAAGAAAAAAAGGGGGTAAGGATATTGCGTTTTCCCGTTTCAAAGAAAAGAAACGTCCGGAGACGAAATCTGTTTTCGCGCTCCTACCGCAGATATCGTCGTTCGCGCGGTATATAAGAGCTACGCGTTCGCGAGTCTTCGTCAAAGTTTCCAGTCGATCGTAGCGTTTGTCAAAGTTTCCAGTCGATCGTAGCGTTTGTCAATAATGGAGCAACTGAGGGATCTCGTGATGGCGTGTCACGCGTTAAGGGTCAACGCGGAGGGCGCGTCGAGCCAAGCGAGGGCCATAGCCAGGAGCGCCGACGGTCTGTATCACGCCGTTGAAAACATCACTAACAACACACCGACGTCTCTGAGGGTGAAGTTCTTCCTCGACGAGAGGAAAAAAATATTTCAAAGAGTGTGAGTACTCGTGTTCGCGTTCTCTCTCTCGATCTCGCGAAACGAGCGATAATAATCTCACGTTTTTCTCTTCCAGATACAGCGCCATAAAGTTGGTAAAAGATCTGCGGAAGGAACTGCTCGACGGGGTGTTGACCGAGCTGCAGACTCTCGAACGCGAGTCGCGCAGGGTCAGCCCTCTGTTTGGCGACGCGGGATCTTCGCAATCCCCCGGGGTTAGAGACGACGACGCGGGACCTTCGCGAAGCGACGACGACGACGATGACACCGCCAGTACAGAGAGGCGAGCCAGTACAGAGAAGCGAGCCAGACACGACGACGACGCCGGTACCGCTGCCGAGTCAATCGTAACGCTAGATTAAGCGTTTCTCTCGAATATACGAGTATACTTTTGTGTACACGATCTGTGTATTAGTGTTACGTATTAAAATAATAATATTACAATCGTCGTCCATTTATTTCTCGACTCCCTTCTTCCCTCTCTGTATGTATATTAGTCACGCTCGCGATATCGCGCGGCGTCGTTCGCGCACCGAGATAAAATAAATTATAATAAAAAATAAGTATAAGTATAAAAATAAATAATAAATATAAAAATAAATAAGTATATATAAAAAATAAATAAGTATAAATAAATAATAAGTACAAAAATAAATAATAAATAATTGTGCACTCGCGACCGGGTATCGTTCGTTGAGCGCGGTGGGCTGGTATAGCCTTGTAAGAAGACCCGGCAGTCAAGGTAATTAGGATCGGTAGGATCGAGAAAACGACGTTTATTCGGATGTGCTGTATATTGGTATCGACTTTTATTCTTTCGTTACAACGGTACAAAGGCTTCTGAGCGCGAGCGGTATGTCAGCCGAATTTCGGAGCGGTCGCTAGAGCGCGCGAGGAGGGGGAAGATAGTTCGAGAAATAACGCGAGTATTTTCGAGAAACGGAGCTGGCTTTCGTGGAAATTCGAGGGAACTCCAGGCGCTGACAAGGTCTCGCGCGTAAACACGTGAAACGACAACACGGCGAGGAATGCGGGTCGATGCGAAGTCTCGCGATTCCCGAACATACCGCCCGCCTCGAATATTTATATTCGAAACGAGAATTATACAGTAATATGCCGCATAATGTCAAATATAATACAGCAAATTGTTGAATACGTTGAGATATGGATACAATGAAACTTAAATCTAAAGGAACAGCGGAATCTTAAATCTAAAGAGATAGCGAAATCTTACATCTACGGAAACAGCGAAATCTTAAATCTAATTGCGTTTATACATATTTACATTGGTTTTGATCGAAAGACGGAACGCATTACGGCCGCGAGCCGCCCGCCTTGACCGCTTCTCCTTCGGTTGCGGTATTTATGTCGATCGGCAAGAAACAAAGCTTGACGATGGGTCGCTTGTATTCGGAGCGCGCGGTTTTGACTGTGACGACGCGCGTCAGACCATCCTCCCCGGGATGACAAGCAATAATGCGTCCAAGTTCCCAATGACTGGGGGGAGCGAGCGGATTACGCATTAGCACGATCCGACCGACGGTGGCCAGATTTTGGATGACGCGCCACTTCGGGCGTTGTTGGAGCGTATGCAAATAATCGCCTACCCACGACCTCCAAAAACCTTCAGAAATTCGTTGCACTAATTGCCAACGCGAGAGCCGATTCTCGGTTATGTCGAGTACGCTCGGCTCCGGGATTGCAACAAGGTTGGCGCCGATCAAAAAATGACCGGGAGTAAGGGCGCGGTAGTCGTCGAGACTATCGGGAATCGATGTGATCGGTCGCGAATTTAGGCACGCTTCGACACGGCATAATAGCGTAATCATCTCCTCGCATGTAAGCGTGTGAGATCCTATACATCGCTTTAAGTGGTATTTGACGCTACGTACTCCGGCCTCCCATAATCCGCCGAAATGTGGAGCCGCAGGAGGGAGGAAATGCCATGCTATTTGATCGCCTGCTAATTTGTTAAGAAAATTTGGATCGCGCACGGCGGCGTTACAAGCGGCGGCGAGTTCTCGTTCGGCGCCCTGAAATGTCGTACCATTATCTGAGTACATGCTATGGGGAAGTCCGCGCCGCGCGACAAATCGGGTAAACGCCGCAAGGAAGGCCGGCGAGCTGTAATCGCTTACCAGCTCTAAATGAATCGCTTTGGTCATACAAATGAATAAGGAGATGTAGGCCTTGTGAGCCTTATGACCTCGTCCCTTTGCAGGCCGCACGAGTATCGGTCCTGCATAATCGACTCCGGTATGCTCAAACGCGCGCGAAGATCGATTGACTCTGACGTCGGGTAAGTTACCCATGAGCTCCGCCGGCACCATAGCCTTTTCGCGAGCGCATTTAACGCATCGGTATAGGACCGCCCGTACGGTTGCCCTTGCGCGCAAAAGCCAGAACTCGGTACGGAGATAAGCGAGGGAAATATGAGGGCCTCCGTGTAGAGTGTTATGGTGAGCGTGCGATATGATGTGAGATAATAACGGATGGGACGCTAGGACGATCGGATGTTTGGTTGACTCGGGAAGATCGGATTTTTGCAGTCGCCCTCCGACTCGTATCAGACCCTCGGTGTCGAGATACGGATTAAGAGCGACAAGTGAACTTGATTTAGGTACGCGTTCGTTTCGTTTGAGACTCGCAGTCTCTTGTGGAAACAAGTCACCTTGAATGGTTTTGAGCCAAAAGATCTTGGCTGTTTGAATTTCGCGTGGAGTTATTGCGAGCGATTGATTGATCTCAGCACCGGTTTTCGGTGTGGAATTGAGGCGAGAGCGAAGAATTCTTGTGAATCGCATAATATAGGCCGTCACGGTAAGCAGCTTAGACCATGAAGAATAGCGCGTCGCGAGATCCCATGGTTCAACACGTGCGGCGCAAGCATGTATGACGACGCGGTTTTCGCTCGAGATTTCAGCCTCGGTTGGAGACGAGCATGAGGTCGGCCAATGCTCATGGGATTGTTTTAGCCAGGACGGCCCTGACCACCAAAGGGTGCAATCGGCAAGCTCGCCAGGGCGCAAACCGCGAGATGCGCAGTCGGCGGGGTTGTCCGCCGTCGGAACATGATGCCAGATTGCTGCCGGTAGCAGACTTTGCGTCTTGGCGACTCGATTCGCGACGAAAACCTTCCATCGTGACGGAGGCTGTTTAAGCCACGCTAACACGATCCTTGAGTCGGTCCAACAGTGATGTTGGAGGTTTTGAATGTCGAGATTCGAAAGAACGAATGACATTAAACGTGCTAGAAGCAGCGCGCCGCAGAGCTCTAGTCGTGGCACGCTTAATGTCTTGATTGGAGCGACCTTTGATGTCGCGACGAGAATGCACACGGTAACGGGGCCGTCTCTCGGTACGAGACGGAGATATACGACCGCGGCGTACGCCTTTGTTGAAGCATCCGAGAACCCGTGAAGTTCACAATGAGCTATATTGGGACCGTAATTTGTCCAGCGAGGGATCGAAATGAGTTTGAGACGCGGCAATTTAGTGTGATATTCGCGCCATTGTTCTAAGAGATCGCACGGCAGCATAACTACGACCAGGTTATTTTGTAGTTTGCGACCGATTAACAAATGATGATTTAGCGAGGTGCCGTTCGATGTAACGCAGGAAGCGTTAAACACGACCCGAAGTTGCGTGGTAGCGCTGCTTTCGCGAAAAACAGCGTGGTGCGGAATGTAATAAATTTGAGAGTTACTCGATTTTGCGTCGGTGTCATTAACCTTGGTCATGTGACCGAGCTTCTCGTATTCCTCGAGAAATTCGCGATATAACGCGGCTTTATTTGGCTCTCGAAGGAGTCGACGTTCCGCGCGGTATAAACTTGATAACGCGGTAGCGCGGGATTCACCAATGTCTATCGGGGGACCGTTTTTGAACGGTAACCGCACGACGTATCGTCCCTCCGGCGTGCGGGAGTGAGTGGCGGCAAAATGCTCTTCGCATTGTCGCTCTTCGGGACTTAAATGGTTTTCGTGAGGGACTTCTTCGATCTCCCAAAATTTACGAAGATCGAGATCAAGGCTTTCGAGGATTGTTCCATGATTCGCATGAACGGAATCAGGGTGGAGGGATCGGGCGGAAGAAATCGGTCCGGAAATTATCCACCCGAGTGTCGTGTTCTGAGCGATGGGCTCGTTATCGGCTCCTTTACGGACGCCTTCTAGAATAAGCATGCCGTACAAATCGGCTCCGATTATTAAATCGATCGGATCAGAGCTCATGGGATTCTTATCCGCCAACGTCGTCAGAAATGTGCGCCCATTGGAGCGTCGATTGAGCGCGATTCGGTGCGTACTTTGAAGGCGATTGAATTACGTACGCGGTAGTCGAGTATGCAGGTTTGTCGCCAAACGAAGGTGTTATGCGAATACGTGCGACGGAATGCGACAACGATTGCGAGTCTCCAATGCCGGTAATAGGTGTAGTTTGTTTTATTTTCGCGAGACGCAACCGTTGAACGATATTTCCGGAGATTAAAGTCGCAACGGAACCTTGGTCGAGCAGAGCGCGGGCGTAAACAAAGTGACCTTGTGGCGAGTAAACACGCACTCGAGCGGTTGCTAAAAGTACGGTTGACTTCGGCATTATTGTCTTCGAAATTAAATGAGACGCGATCTCGTTATCGTTGTCGCTGTCTTTTGATGCGACGGTAGGAACGGATTCTACGCTGGGCGATTTTGCATCGTCCGTGAAATGTAGTAGGGTGTGATGTCGCTTATGACAAGTTTTACAGGACCGCACGTTTTTACAATCCTTTAGCGAATGATTACGCCCGAAGCAATTGATACAACGGTTTTCTTTCTTTACATACTCGTATCGCTGCGACGGAGTATATGCTAAGAACGACGCACATTGATACAATAGGTGCGCGGATTTGCACATCGGGCACGCAAGGTTTGCAGCTGTTGTCGAATGGGAAGCGATCGATTTCGATTTCGGCGACTTTTGCGAACCGTCGGTGGTTTTCTCGGATTTCGAAGGCGAGATCGCCTCGAAAGCGCGGATACGCGATTCTAGAAACTTATCCAACTCGTTATAGGTGGGATAATCGACCGTTTCGCTCATTTGTAATTCCCATGCTTTCCGGGAAGATTTATCGAGCTTTTGCGAAATCAAAAACACGAGGATATCGCTCCAAGTGTCGACGGGACGATCGAGGTTTTTAAGCGCTTGAACCGAGGTGTTTGCTTTGTCACGCAAATTCTGAAGGTCTTTGAAGGTTTCGGACGCGATTTGTGGCAACGAAAATAACGTTTGCAAATGGCCGTTAATTAAACGACGTTTATTTTCATAACGCGACGAGATGAGATTCCATGCCACAGTGAAATTCGCGTCGGTAATCGCGAGGTGGATGAGCGCGCTACTTGCATCTCCCGATAGACTCGAGCATAAATAATGCATCCGATCTACATTCGACAAAGTTCTATTATCGATAATCATCGATTTAAAGCGATCGCGGAAGCTTTCCCAGCGGTCGAAAGATCCGTTGAAGGTCGGCAGGTTGATCCGCGGAAGTTGAGCCGTGGGACGGAGGATTGTATTTGAAGCGTGACTTACATTGAGGTCGACTTCGTCGTTGTCAGAAACCTTGGCCAGTACCTCGGACATATAGTCCAGCGCCTCGTCAAACTGGTCCTCGCAGGCTTCGAACTGGTCATTGCAGTAATACGGCAGTTCCTCGGCGGTGCTCACGTCGAGGGATGCCCGGATCTTAGCGTCCAAGTCCCGCGAAGTCGAGAACTTCTCTTTGAGGGCTGCGATTCGGCTCTGCACCACCGCCTTCGTCATCTTGGCTTGACCCAATTTTTTGAAGTTGGATAGAGAGCGAGATATTGATCCCATCAATTGGCTCTGTTTTGCCAGGAGCTCGTCTTGTGATGATGCCATAGTGAACGGGTATCGTCACTGAGCACTCCGAAAGTCGTATGGTACGATTCGTCTTGACTCCGAATCCGGCTCGAAGGACCAAAAATGTGCACTCGCGACCGGGTATCGTTCGTTGAGCGCGGTGGGCTGGTATAGCCTTGTAAGAAGACCCGGCAGTCAAGGTAATTAGGATTGGTAGGATCGAGAAAACGACGTTTATTCGGATGTGCTGTATATTGGTATCGACTTTTATTCTTTCGTTACAACGGTACAAAGGCTTCTGAGCGCGAGCGGTATGTCAGCCGAATTTCGGAGCGGTCGCTAGAGCGCGCGAGGAGGGGGAAGATAGTTCGAGAAATAACGCGAGTATTTTCGAGAAACGGAGCTGGCTTTCGTGGAAATTCGAGGGAACTCCAGGCGCTGACAAGGTCTCGCGCGTAAACACGTGAAACGACAACACGGCGAGGAATGCGGGTCGATGCGAAGTCTCGCGATTCCCGAACAATAATAAATAATAAGTATAAATAATAATAAATAAATATAAATAAATATAAAACACAATCGAGCGCGCGACGTATTCTCGCTTCTCGTCGCACCGCGTACCTTCTCTTTCCTCTCGCGTACGTCGCGCGCGCCTTATCGCTATTATCTCTCTTCGTCGCACCGCGTACCCTCTCTCTCGCGTACGTCGCACTCGTCTTATCGTTTCCTCTCGCGGCATCGCGTCTCGTATAGTATAAATACATATAAATATTCTCGCGACGCGAAGGAATGAATGAGCGTAGCGCGAGTATAGAAAAACGCGCGTTATATCGCACTCTCTCCTCGTTGCACCGTGAACCTCTCTTTCGCGTCTTATCGTACCGCTCTCGCCGTAAAAATGGCCTGTGGACAAATGAACGAACAGGCGTATCGCGAGATATATATTTTATTCGTATATAATTCATATTTATAGAGTACAAAATATAGGATATATTTTTATATATGATGCGATGTTACACGTCGTCGAGACACGCTTGTCGTTCCCTCCACCAGTCGTGCATCTTGCAAACGTTCTCCATGGCGCAGCTCTTCTCGTGTCGTTCGCAGCGGAAGGCTTGAGTCGCGTCGAGAGTCTCCAGACGACCGATGCTCTCGAAATCGGCGTCCATCGACTCGATCGTCGCCTCGACGTCCCCGAAAATCTCCCTCAGCCATCTCTTCTTCTCCGAGCCTTTCACGTACACGATCGTCGAATCGTCTCGCTTCAGCCCGTCGTCCACGATGCGTCGGACGATCGCCTTTCCGCGTTTATACTCCACGTCCCCGTTCTCCCATCTCAAGCCGTGATGATTCGTCGTCAGCCAGCACGCCCGCGACTTTTCCGCCCTCGTCAAAAGATCCCATTCTAGCGGGGCGCAAAACACGTGATGACAGCTCTTTTCCACTAAGCACTGCCACCTCTTGACCGTGAATTTATCGCGGACGACGAACCCCTGCAGATCCACGAAGATCGGTGCGACGGACATGAATGGGGAAGCGCGATCTTTCTCGTTTCAACAATCCGACCCCGCTCCACAGACGTCCTCTCCGCGCGGCATTTGCGCGCGGCACGCGCTGCAATCCTTGATGAGCGGCGGTGGGCCGTCCACGTGCGATTGCGCCCACGGAGGATTGTGATGCTCCAGACACGAACGATAGGTTCTCACCTCGGGGTCATACCTCAGGTGATCGGGTAATCTCTCCCACACTCGCTCGATGTAGTCCGGAAATTCGCGCAGCAGAACGATCTTCGGCACGTATTGCAGATGCTCGGCGGACAGATTGAGAATGTCGCGCCTGTCGATCAACAGGAGAAACATATCGCAATTGCCCGTGAGATTCAACGTCGGGGCGTCAGCGACGGAGAGGATCGAAACGAGACTTAGCTCGGTCGCTCTCTGCCCGGCTATTTATTCGTACCCTTTCTCCTGGTGCGTCTCTTATCGCCGATCGATCGTCGTGTAACTTGTCGTTTTATCTCTCGACGAATTTACTGCCTTATCTCTCGAACATTTTCGCTTATCGTTCTCCCTCTGTGCCTTCTACCGATAATTCCGTAGTCTAACTTGTCGTGTGGTTATCTAATTGACTCGTTTTTTTTTTCCCAACCACCTCCGTTCTACACGATTTTGCGAACAATGTTGATCAGCGGGTTGTACTCGACCACGCGATCGTGAATGATAAGACAGTAGGCTGTCGTGTTGGGAGCTACATTGCGTTTGCAATCGAACTCTACGCGAACGTCCTCGGTGCCGCTCTTCGTCGACTCGTTCTGACGCGAGCTATCGATCACCGCGAACGGATTCCTCGCGAAGTCGCGCGGCGTTAGAAACGCGCCGTCGCGCTCGCATCCGTAGTACGATTTTCGAAATTTCACGTACATGTACAGCACGGCGATTCTCTTTTTCTCGAAATCTAAGTTCATGTCGTCGTAGGGATAAAATTCCAAATTTAGATACAACTTCACGTCCGTGAGATTACCGCTGTCGAACTCGGAGGCGCGTTTCACCGGATTGTCGTGCCTTTCGGTCTGCAGCGCGAAAATGACGTATCGCGGTTTCTCCAGCTGCGTCGCCGCTTTCACGGTCCACGAATGTTTGTTGGTGTTCGGCAGCAGGGGATACTCGTACAGATCCCACAAGCAAAACCCCATGCTCAGATATCGTCCGTTCTCCAGTGTTCGCAAAAGGTACAATTTATTCACGTCGTTCAGCATCTCGTGCGGCATTCACCACTGTATCTTCGACAAAACGATCCTAAGATCCTTGTGACGGTTCGTCACGATGGAATTGGCGTCGCTTCGCGAACGTATAAGAACGAGCTCGTGTCGCGCGTTTATCACCACGCGTTTGTAATCCTCGCAGAAACCCAGAAGCGTGTTGAGGGGCACGCAAAAGTTGAAATCGCCGAACTTGATCTCGGGATCGTCGCTGCTCCATCCCGCGTTCCACAGTCTCTTGCTCCTCTCGGCGGTCAGCGACGCGAGACTCTTGATCGTGTTGGTCACTCCGACGTTTCTGTTCTTGTCGATGTCCACGCGGTTGAGCTCGTACCTGATCTCGTCGAACATAAACGCCACGCAATTGTTGTCCAGACTCGTGTCGTTTTCTAGGAGATCGTCGGTGAGCGTTCCCTCGACGTAGAGAAAACTCTCACAGGGTAGCGTGTACAGATCTTGCTGCTGTATTCGTATCTCGTCGCTGTGCCCGAGCGAGGTGTTCGCGTACGGATTGTACGTGTGAGTCTCGATCTTGACGATGCGATCGTCGACGATCGGCTCACCTCCGATACTCAGAATGTCGGCCATGGCCGTTTCTCACGGCGAAATCCAGAGATCGCAGAAAAGCGACGTTCTCGGCGCTCAGTCCGTTCTTCCTCCCTCTCGCTCCGCGCGCTCCTCTCGCGGGTGCGACGACGGATGCGCTCTTTCGGTCTCTCACCAATGACTCGTTCAGAACGAGCATTTCTCACTCGCGCACATATCACTCAGTGTCTTCTACGCCGCACGTGCAACCGAACCGTTATCTCCTCCCCGCGAAAATCGATCAATCGACCAATCTGATCCACGACGCGCACCGTTATATCGGTGATGCTTCGCGCGATGACCGGGAGATAAATGATCTGCGTCGGAGTCTCCGACAGCTTATATCCCGGCGGAACGTTCGGCGCGAATTCGTGCACGGTGTGCACCGGTACACCGTCGCTGTAAACTCCCGCGGTAACGTTGCACTCCACGCGAATGACGTTCACGCGCTTGATGTTCACCGGTCCGTCGGACGCGTACCATTTTTTCGGTTCTAGCGCGCGAAGCGCCGAGAAATCCAGCAGAGAGCCGATGTTGTTCAGTTTGGCGAAATTGACTCTGTAGGTGCACCTGATCTCGCTTCTCATGGTATTCTCGTTAGCCCGGAGAATTATCGAGCGTTCGCCCTCTTTGTCGTCGTCATCGTCGTCGACGTATATGTAATCGTCCTCGGCGTGCTCGGAGCTGCCGCGTCTGCGAAGAATAGCCGATTGCAGATATCTTTCTATAGCGCGCAGTTCGTAAGATCCCTCGGGAATAACAATCGCAAGATCCTCGGTGTCGAAGTAAAACGTATTGTTAGTAGAGTCGATGTTCGGTATCGTGTTGTACGTCCCGAAATTCGCGAGACCTATCTCGTATCCGCCGTCGTTCAGATACAGGGCGGGAAAGTAGCTCGAGGTGAGAACGCTGGTCTTCCCGGTCAACGTGAGAGTCAGCGACATGACCGGGGCGACTCAAAGACGCTTCCAATCGATCTCTCGCAGAAATCGCAGACACAACTGACCGCAGATACTCTGATCGAACCTCTGATACGACCGACGATTGTACGCGACGCTCGCGTCACGTCCGAGATATCGCTCGAGTTCCACCGGGGGTCGAATATTTCCGAAAGCGTCGAAGTAGATCGCGCTGTTTCCCTTCTTCGCGTAGGCGACCCAGTGCTTACCCGGACCCACCGCGTCGTCGAGATTCACGATTCCGCTCTCGTTGCGACGCGCTCTCGTCGGTGGCGCGTCGCGCATGAACACGCCCCTGAAATAAGGTATTCGCGAGCAGCGCGCGATCCGATTCAACTGCTCGTCCGTCGTGGCACCGGACGCCGACAGATCGAGCGTCACTGACGTCTCTTTCCGCGAGATTTTTTTTTACTCCTTCTCGCTCTTCTGTTCGCGCCGCTACCGCGTTTGTACGACGCGAGATACAGCCCGCGACCCTCCATCGCGCGATTGTGACGCGCCAGCTCCTCGAGCTGACGTCTGGCGGCCTTGCCGTCGTTCACGGCCTTGGCCACGCCGGCCGCTCCACTGATCAAAGATCCGAGCGCCCCCAACATCGGTAGAAGAGGCAAGAAACCCCCGCGTTTCGCCGCGGGAAGAACTCTCTTCCTCGTCGTCGTTCTTCTCTTCTTCCTCATACCCATACCTAGCTCCGTCTTTGCTTTCATAGCAGCCCATACGACGGTCGCGGCGGCTCTCTCGCCGAGGGTCACGTTGCTCGCCGAGACACGCTCGCGCGCTCTCTCAGCGAGCGCTCGATCGGCGACGTGTCAATCGGCGAGGTCACTGTTTCGAGAGTAAGCGATGTCGTGATCGCGACACGCCGCGTCCAACGGATTGACGCCTCGATCGCCGCGCGCTAGTCGTTTCGCGAGACGAGTACCGGGTCGGCAGAACTGATAGCCGGGAATGTGCAGCTCGAAGGGGAGCGCGTTTATTACCCTGTTCAACAGTCCGCCGCCGACGCTTCGCGTCGCGTACGACATTCGTCGCGCGATCGCAGGACGATCTCGCGCTTGTCCGTCGGTAAGAGAGACATCGCGATCACTGCGCGAACGATTGGTCGTTCGCGCGTATAAACAAAGCGAACGCGCACGCGCGCGATACGCGACAGATGCGATTCGTGAGACAATCGACGACGATAGGCGTGCCTAATCTCGATCGCAAGACGCGACTGGGGTCGGGTCTAGCGGTCAGAGAGACGCGCCGACACGGCCCTTTGCTGCCGAACGCGATACGTTGCGTCATCTGTGGCCTATCCAACTGCGGTAAGACGAACGTCCTGATAAGTCTGTTGGAAAGCCCGAACGGCCTGCGTTTTGAGAACGTGTACGTGTACTCGAAATCTCTGCATCAACCGAAGTATCGATACCTCGAGAGACTGCTCGAATCGATGGACGAGATCGGTTATCACGCGTTCTCCAACAATCGGGACGTCGTGCCTCCGAGCGAGGCGTTCCCCGATTCGATATTCGTTTTCGACGACGTGGCCTGCGACAGGCAAGACGCGATCAGGGAGTACTTCGCGATGGGTCGACACTCGAACATCGATTGTTTCTATCTCTGTCAGACGTACGCTAAGATACCGAAGCACCTGATACGCGACAACGCTAACATGCTGATTCTCTTCAGACAGGACGGCACCAATCTGAGGCACGTGTACGACGATCACGTGAACCCCGATATGCCGTTCGAGGATTTCTGCGCGCTGTGTCGCGAGTGTTGGTGACGCAGGCACGGCTTCGCGGTGATAGACAAGGACAGCGCGCTGCAAAACGGCAAATACAGACGAGGATTCAACGACTTCGCCGTGCTGTAGATCGATCAGTCGGGAACGATGAGCGGCGCGGAGATAATCTCGAAGGACGCCGTCGAGCGGGAGAGAACCGCGAGAGAGATCGCCAAGACGCGCGCCTCGGTTCGCAGAAAATACAGAGCGTTGAAAACCGGTAAGATCGAGAGCAAGATCGCTCTCGAGAGGCAGTTCAAGCCGATCGTTGATCCGCTGAAACAGATCGCCGAACGCGTAGGCGAGCCCGAGAACGACGGCATCGTCGTTAAGAAGAAGCGCGAGGAGAGCGACGACGACGACGATGGGGAAATCGCGCGGGAAACGAAGCCTAAGAAGAAAAGATCGAGCGCCGCGTCGGACATGCTCGCGATACGCTCCACGCCTCTAGAACCGCGGAGGTTGTCGAGCGTCGCTTCGGACGCGCTCGCGATTCGATTCAGCACGCCTCTGGAACCGCGGAAGTTGTCGCTGAGGGAGGAGGACGTCTTCCAGTCACCGCAGCCTTCTCTCGAAACGTCCATCAGAGGGGCTCTGCAAACGCCGAAGGGTCGCGAGAATCTGCGGAGGAGTCAATTGGGACTTTTGGGAAAGAAATACGTGGACGCTCTTTTCTTCGACGGTAACACGATCGATCACGTTTACGGCGTGTACGTCGCAAACGACGGCCCGATGCTCGGCGACAAACGGTTCGAAATGCTTGCGGACGATTCCGTGATCGTGGACGGGATGACGTACAAGGGCACGCCCGGCTTGTACGAATTAATCTTCAAGAGACTCCCCGATGACGCGATCTACACCAAGGATGATCTGCACAAATATAGAAGTCTACTGTTGGCGACGAACGCTCATAAACGCGGTTACAAAGCCGAGAATCCTATCAAGGGTAGCAAGGGGCACAAATACAAGAATATCATCGCTCCGCTCCTGCCTCGCGAAAGACTCGGCAGCGCTAGAAAAGGCGCCGGCGTGGCCAACCTACCGTCGACCATGAGACTGAATCGCAACAAGATAGATTACGTTCACTGGGACGACTCAAACGAACTCGTAGATCGTCTTCGACTGCTCGACGCCTCTCGTCGAGCCGGCAACGACGCGCACGACAACGAGATTCTGTCGATAATAGAGGAGCTTCGAGAGGCCGGGCTGATTATAAATTGAACCGTCGCGACGATCTCGACGGCTGTGCGACGATGTCGGTGAACAAGTTCGGAATGTCTCTGGAGAGACGCAGCTACGACGGCGGATCCGCGACTGGAAGATTGCGATCCTCGATCGAATCCTTGCGAAGCTACGTGCGCGACAGCGCGCTCTGTTCGGAGCAGGACTCCTTCGACGCGAAGAAGCGCAAGATACGACACGTGGGCGCGCCGGAGTGGGACGCCGACGCGACGAACAAGAGCTACGTCGAGCGCGGGCTCGGGGATCTGAGACGCGAGATGGAGGCGTTTCGCGAGAGAACGAACGGGGCGTTGTCGCCGACGAGAGAGGAGGTGGACATTTTGAACCGTCTTGGGAGCAAGGTGGACACTCTGAAGGACAACGTCGAACGCGCGATCGCGAGTATCAGAGAGGACAACGAGAGACCGAACCTGACGGCGAAAAAAGAGACGGACAGTTTGACAGCGGCGATAAAAAAAGAGGCGGACGGTTTGAACGGACTCAGGAGCAAGGTGAACAGTTTGAAGAACAGCGTCGAGCGCGAGTTTAGTAATTTGAGACGCGAGATCGAGAGAACGGACTCGGCGGTGAAAAACGAGGCGAGCTCGTTGTCGGCGGCGAAAAAGGAGGCGAGCAAGACGAACAGCGACGTGAACGGACTCAGGGTCGCGTTGAGCGATCTCGCGAGCTCTTCCAAGACAACCGAGACGAGGCTGGACAAAGAGTTGCGACGATTGGAGGAGAAAACGGCCACTAAGGAGTCGCTCGAGAGAGAGATAGCGGCGCTGAGAGCGGAGGTTCGCGGAAACAGGGGCGCGGAGGAGGAGAAGGCGAACATACTGGAACTCGACCGTCTCTTGAAAAACAAGAGCTACCCGTAAAGATGGGGCCAGACTATGCGCGATTCGTGATTCGTGATTCGCGGTTCGCCATTCGTAAAGATTCGTACGAATCACGAATCGCGCATAGTCTGGCGCCGAAGATTCGTATAGATTCGTATCGTTCGCCAATGTCTCGTAAGATTTGTGAATAGTGTGTATAGGCAGATTCGTCGAATTCACATTAGGCATTCGCTGTTTACCATTCGCGCTGATTCGCCAGCGATGCGGTTTTTTGACAAAATCAAAGAAATGACGAACGCACAATCAAAGAAATGACGAACGCACGATTCGTTGTTGTCGCACACGGGCCAAAGCAACGCGAATCAACACGAATCAACACGAATTGATCATTCATGGTGATTTGCGCTCTTTGATCTCGCCAAAAAACCGCTCCGCTGGCGAAACGGCGCGAATGGTGAACAGCGAATGCGAATTTGACGAATCTGCCTATACACACTATTCACGAATCTTATACGAATAGCGAACCGCTAATTACGAACCACGATTCGAAAAAGCGCTTCGCTGGCGAAACGGCGCGAATAGTAAACAGTTGATGCGAATTCGACGAATCTGCCTGTACACACTATTCACGAATCTTATAAGAATAGCGAATCGCGAATCACGAACCACGAATCGCGCATAGTCTTGCCCCACCTTGAGACGCGCGCGACGATGAGCGCCGAGAAGCGAAGACTCGTGCGGGAGCTGCACGCACCGGCGCGAAGAAACTTTCCGCGGCGTCGCGTCGTGGTGCGCGGTTACGACGATCTGTGGCAAGCCGACGTGGCCGAGATGCGTCTGTACGTGCGACACAACAAGGGTCACAACTACATTCTAACGGTTATCGATGTGCTGAGCAAGTACGCGTGAGCCTTGCCGTTCAAGAGCAAGAGCGGGAGCGAGGTGGCCGCGGCCCTGTCGAGGATATTTTGCGAGGACGCGCGATTTCCGAGGAACCTGCAGACGGACGAGGGAAAGGAGTTCTACAACGCCGACGTGCGAGAGATCACGAGGAAGCGCGACATAAATCACTACTCGCCGTACTCGGTGATGAAGGCGTCGGTGGTGGAGAGATTCAATCGCACGCTCAAAAACGACATGTGGAGGCTCTTCACGCTCAACGGATCGTACGCGTGGCTTGACGCGCTGCCGAGTCTGCTGTCGGATTACAACCGTCGCAGGCACCGAACGATCGGGATGCGGCCGGCGGACGTGACGCCCGCCGTCGCCGAGAGACTTCTGTCCACGGTGTACGGTCGCGTGAAGATCGCCGCTCCGGGCAGATTCAAGGTCGACGACCCGGTACGCGTCAACAAGTTCAAGACGGTGTTCGAGAAGGGCTACACCCCGAACTGGACCACCGAGGTCTTTCGCGTCGCCAAGGTGCAGCGGACCAATCCTGTGACGTATCTGCTGAAGGACTACCGCGGGGAGCCCGTGGCCGGAGGATTCTACGAGCACGAGCTTCAGCGCGCGTCCAACCCCGACGTTTATCTCGTGGAGAAGGTGCTGCGCAGACGAGGCGACGAGGTGTTCGTGAAGTGGCTGGGAATGGACAGTTCGCACAACTCTTTGATAAATAAGACGGCTGTGTTGTATAATATATCAAATAAGACAGTTGTGTTGTAAAATATATTTATATTTTATTTGTAAATAAAGTGTACATACGATATCTCTTCTTATCTCGCAGGCTTCCTTTCTAGCGACGGTGTATTTTATTTGTAAATAAAGCGTACACGCGATATCTTTCTTTATCTCGCAAGCTTCCTTTCCGGCGACGGTATATCTCGAAACGCGAAAAAAAGAGTTTGCGCGCGTCAACGAAAGAATTCACGACAACGGGAACCTCGCGTTGAGGTGCGAAAAGTTCGCGCGCGGCAACGGGGAACCTGCCTAGATTTGTCGAAAATTCGTCGGAGGAATCCGAATCACTGAACTCTTTCGCCAGAGAGAATGAGGAAAACGCAGAAAACCGTTTTCGACACCGAACGAAAAAATACGCGCATCCGTGCAATCGTCGCCTCTCGTCGATCCTTTCGAGGCTATCGCCGATCTCGTTTCGCGCATACGCAAAACCTACTCAGCCAATCCTTCGATCCGCCGATGAACCAACCGCGTATCGCGCTCGCGAAAAAAGTTCATTTCCCTTTGGGCGAGTTAAGGTCCTATGTACGTTGTCCGTTGTCCGATCCTCCAAAATTCAATTTCGGTACGCACCGTGCGATACGTATGTTTTTCGCGGCAATCAGGAGTTGGAAAGTAGAGATATAAAACATTTCGTATAGGACACGATACGTCGCCGACGAAACAGAAGCTAGAACAAAAGGTCAGACCGGAAAACCGCAATGAGCAATCGCGCTACACTCGAATCTGTTTTGCACGATTCTTCAGCTAGATATTTTGAACAAGTATTATGGACGTGTTTTCCCAAGCGGTCGGGTTAGATTCGAATCACCCACGATGACTAACTCGCTCAAACGGCGATAAACTTTTTCTCGCGAATTATCTGATTCTGACGTGTTTAAACGTCCATAATACTCGTTCAAAGTACCTGAAGAAGTAGCTGAAGAATCCCTCGAGACAAATTCGAGTGTAACACGATGGCGCACGTGGAGGTTTCTCGTTCTAATTTTCCAATCCAGCTCCTACTGGCGACGTATCGTGTCCTATACAAGATATTTATATATAGCTATTTCCTAACTCTCCAAATTGCCGTAAAAAATATACGCGTCACACAGTCCATATCAAAAGTGAACGTTGGTTAGATCGAACAACGGACAACGTACACAGGACTTTAACTCACCCAAAGGGAAATGAACTTTTTTTTCGCGAACGCGAGACACGGTTGCCTCATCGGCGGATAGGACGATCGGTCGAGTGAAATCTGCGTATGCGCGAAACGCGAGACTCAACGATAGCCTCGAAAAAATTGGAGAGAGGTGGCGATAAGTCGGACGCGCATATTTTTTCGACCGTATCAAATACGGTTTTCCACGTCGTCCCCACCCTCGCTGGCGAAAAAGTTTATTCGATTCGGACCTCTCCAACAATCTCCCGCGAAGCGAGACAAGTTTCCCCGTTGACGCGAGCGAACCTTTTCGCGTTTCAAGATATACGAACAACGCCGCGGAGAATCGCCGAACGAGCGGTCGCTCTTACGAGTCGCCGAACAGACTCGGCGATTCTCTATTGCATTATTCGTATATCCACCTCCAAGGACCCCTGTAAAACTACGATAATAATAATAATAATTCTTCACGCCTCCTCCTCGCGCGGTATCCCGTAATGTCCCCACGGAAGAGTGTCGAACGAGCCGGGAACGACGTATCGCTTGTCGTCGTGGGGGCTGAGCGCGAGCTTCAGCTCGGACACGGTGCGCATCTGTCGGTGCAATCTCGAGCGGATGCACGATTGGCGCCTCGACTGCTCCATCTGGTCGTTGAGACACCGCATGTAGTCCTCGAACGCTATCGTTCTCGCGACCACGTTCCTCTTGACGCCCTTCACCTTCTTCGTGTCGCTCCTCCCCGCTACCCTCGTGGCGTACATCTTCGACCTGAGCCCCACGAACTCGGTCATGACGGCGCCGTCGTTCTCGTCCTTCATGAGGCCCGGTATCTTCTCGTTCGCGAGCGGCATGCCGTACGCGTTGGTCTCGGGGTGACCGCTCGTGTCGAACCTGGCGATGTCGCGCTTCATGTCCTCGTACGCGTCGTCGCACTCGAGGAGGTATACGAGACTGTCGGTATCCGTGTACATTATCTTGCATCTCCCGCCGTGCAACGGCACCATGTAGTCGTAATGAAAATCGTACACGCGCGTCTTCGATATCTCGAGAACGCACATCCCGACGTAGATCGGCTTGCAGAGCGTCACCTCGAGCCTGCGCAGCTCGACGGCGACGAGATTCTCCGCGAAGACGCTTCGGCTGTGAGAGCTCGGTCTCGCGATCAGAGCCTCCGCGCCGTATCTCCCGTCCCAGCGCGTCACGAGGCGCACGTCAACATGATCTCGCACGTTCTCCATGGTATTACCGAAGACCGCGTTGTTCATCAACTTGTAGAGATTCCTCTCGAAGTCGTTGCTTGCGCGAGTTCTGAATCCCGTGTTGAGCTCGATGTACCCGCGAAGCCACGCGGATTACGCGAACCGCAGAACGCGGTGAATCCTCGTGACGAGCAATCCGTGTCGCGCGCATTGCTGCAGATTACGGTAGTGCAACGGTAGCGCGACTTGTCGAGCACCGTGGCGAGGAGCTTATCGCACCGTTTACCGGGAGGCTTATCGCGCGTCGGGCAGAACGGAAGGTCCTTGTGAGCGTCGTGGAGCTCTCACGGATACGCAAGGACGACCTCAAGGATGTAGCCGATAGCGGAGTCTGACGTCACGGAAGTTACGTCGAAGCTCTCCGGGTCGTCGACCCACTGAAACTCCGCATACGGCAACGGCTCGCGCATCGCCCAGCCGTACAGATTTTTCACGTCGAAGTACATGAGGTACGTCGACGGTCGCGACGGGTCGTGCGACGGCGTGTACCTGTTGTTGGCCCGCGCGTACCTGTTCGAACATTGGCTGAGACCGCCGCGCACGACGCGCTCCATGAACAACACCATATCGATATCGGTCAGCAGTTCCAATCGCACGCCAGTGTATCTCAGCATAGCGTCCCACGTGTATCCCGGTAGAGTGTAATAATGCGCCGGATCCAATCCGTAACTCTCGACACAGGTGTCGAGAAAATTTTCAGACGTCCGTCAGAAGAAGCACGTCAGTCTTTAGGTACAGATCGCTGTACTCGCCGAGACTCTCGACGCGAAAATGCCGCCAGACGTTGCGCGCGCGCTCGTAATCGCTATTGGTCAACGAACTATAAAAGGCCTCTCGCGGCGGTAACTCCGTCTCCAGCAGCTTGTCAAGACTGTCGACGTACTCGTACGGAAACACGCCTTTGCGCGTGAGCAGGTCGAAATCTTCCTCGCTAAGCCCCGAAAACACCGACCGCGCGATTCGCATCTCGCTCTTGTCGAGATACGACGCTAGTCTCTCGAGACTCTCGCTGAGAAATCTGAACGAATCCACGAATCGCAGCTTCGCGCAGTTTCTCCATCCGTCGCCCGACGCGTCCTTCACGTTCTTCGTGAACGATATGTACGTCTCCTTGGTGATCGGCAGCAGATCTATTCTACCCTCGAAGCCATTGGCCAGATCTCTGATGATGAAGTGAGCGTCGTAACCCAATAGATTGTGAAAAAACACGGGAATGACGTACGAATCTCTGTAATTCAAGTTGCAGCGCGGATGCGCGGGACCTCTGTAACGCCAGGTGAGATAACTGTGATCGCGCGCGCGCTGATCCTCCGGTCCGAACGATCTCTCGCATATGTGGCAACGCGGCGCGCTCCAAAAATCGCGTAACTCTTCCGGAGTCAGTTCCGCCATGGTCACGTTGGTGGAGAAAAACGTCTTCGCTCGACGCGCGATATCGTTGAGCTCGCTGACGAACCACGACAGACAGTTCTCGCCGCGACGAGATCTGTACGTGGACGGGATCTCTTCGTGCGCGGAGCGCAGATAGCATCCCACGCTGAAGGCTCTGTGACGCTGAAAGGCGTAGCTGTTAACGTTAGCCGCGTCTTTCTCTCCTTCCTTTCCAGCACGCACTCGAGATCGGCGTACACCGCGAAGGGAAGTCGCTCCTTTCTGTTGTGGTTGCGAAAGAAGAGCCACTTGTCGTCGTCGCTCGGGAGAACGATGGCGCAATCGTTCCTCCTTCCGCAGTCGACGCTGTGAGCGGCCAGTTTCTCGCTCGTGTAAAAGTAGTGCAGACATCTGTGAAAAGAAACGCTCGCGTGAACACCCCGCGTTCCTCCGCGCGATTTTCGCGCGATATCTGCCGATCGCACACGTGCTTCCTCCTCTGGGTCCTGTTCAACTGACATCCCACCAATCGCGACAGATTCCTTATGCACGCGAAATGGCCAACGTTCGCGCGGTTGCGCGAATACGGCAGATACAGCAGATTGGCGTGTCTGTCCTTCTTGTCGTCGGTGAGCCGCAGAGGAACGATCACGTTGCCCTTCCGCCCTTCCTCTCTCTATCGCTGAAGACGTTGACGGACACGTCGTTGAGTCGCTCGAACCTCGAGATCTGTCTCAGAGTCGCGGGAAACTCGATCCCGTCGAGATTCAGTTTCGTCAAATAGTGGGGATACGCGGAAGGTCTATTCACGTACCTCTTAACGGGGTACAGAGAGGCGACCACGGCCCACGCGAAACACGCGTTGTCGTTGGAGCGCACGTTAACCACCGCGCGTTTCTCTCTCCCGCGTCGCGGTATCTCCATCCAACATCCCACGCGCATAGGATTGCACTTGTTCACGTTCACCATCAGATTCAATACGCGCGCCAACGCCCAACCGCTGTCCCGCTCCTGAAACTCGTCCAGATCGGCTAGAGTCTTGTCGATCACGTATCTGTCGTACCACTCTCGCAGATCGGACGCGAGAAAGAGCTGACGATTCCTCGTGGCGACGCTCTTGACGACGGTTCGGGAGCCCGCGACGAACTTGCCGTTGAAAATGGTGTTGACCTTCAGGCACACGTGTCTCTCGAGATTGACGCGCACCCGATCGAGCACGGTGTCTCTCGCGTCCTCGAGAAATCGCCGAGGTTCCAGATAACTCGAGTTTATCACCGCGCCTGTCAGCACGCGACTCTCGAAGGCCGTTTCGATCTCCGCCCACGAGAACCCTCTCGCGTCGCCGTGACCGGCACTCACGCGCGCGAAACGCCGTCGCAGGGCGTCTCTCGCGCGCCCCAGAAGAGCGATTCGCGTGGCCAGAGAGGTCACGGTTCCGATGGGCCTCGGCTCTCGCCTGTCTCAACACCTCTCGCGCAGAAACTCGAGACGCTCGTCGCACCGTTGTTCCCACGCGCGATACGCGTCCGACGAGTCGACGCTTCTCGCGCGTTTGACGAGATCGCGATTCTCCTCCGTCATGCCTGTCTCGTCAAGCGTCTCAGCTCGGTGGTCAACCACACGGTCCAACCCCGACTGTCCACGGGTACGTCTAATCTGACTCTTCGAAGAATCTCCCTGCGACTCTCGACGATCGTCGCACCGCCCGTCTCGCTCCTTCTCCAGTATCTCGGAATTTTACTCTCGTAGACCCACGCTCTGTTGCAGCAGCCTAGCATCGTCTCTATCCACAATTCCTCTCGGGGACACCGAAAACCGATCTCTCTCCTTAGAACGTACGTCGTTGGACTCCATCGAGCGTTCTCTCGTTCGGCGACCGCTCGAAAACGAAAGATTTCCGCCGGTGGAGTGGAACGGAGGAGAGAATCGTCGCTGGAGTCGCTGTCGGTGCACGGTATTATCTCCTCGCAATAGATATCGTCGACATTGTCGATCGCCTCGCCATGGCTAAAGTAATATTTTTCGCAATAAAAATTAATCGGTTAGTCGATGTAATTTTCACATTAGACAGTTTTTTATCGTGAAAAAAATATTACCTCGTCCGAGCAGAACCAAGACCGTCGTCCATCGAACCGCAAACCGTCGCGTGTCTCGAGCGAGTCGTTCGAGCGTCGAGACACCCCGCATTTATACGCAAGACGCGAGAGATCTGCCCCGGAAGCTTCGAAGAAGAGACGCGCGCTAAGAAACGCCGTTATCGCCCGATAAAACGAAAGGGCACCTCGACTTCCGCTGGAGAACGATGCGCCGTTATTGCCCGACTCGAAAACGCGTCGTTATCGCCCCGATAGAACGGGCGTCCACATTCCTCGTCCTTGAGATTCGCGCACCCCCGGCGTCCACGCGCGCCGGGGGTGACCGCATCCCCGTCCCCGAGAGTCGCGAGCCATCGCGCCACTGCTCGCGCCTCGCGAGGAGGGACGAGGCGAGTCCGCGGTGGCGACCTCTGCGCCCGCCGCCCCGCGAGAAAAAAAATCTCACCCGGGGAAAAAAATTTCACCGCGCCGCCCCTGACCGAGGCCTGGGGAAAAATCTCGACGATTCGCCCCTGGGCGCCGGGAGGTCCGCTGCGGTAAGGGGAAAGAAATTTTCCCCTCGTCACCCACCTGCCCCTCGCCCACCCCTCACGGCAAACCCCACGCCTCGCTGCGGCCCGTCCCGACCCCCCGGACGGAGCTCCGATCACTTAAAAGTCTTAAGACTATAGGCTGTACACCTACTGTCACCTATTATAATTTTTTTTTTACTAACAGATTTGCTTAAAATATTACTCAGTTTGTGCGTAAACATAGTTCTAGGTACTGAGGGAGATTTATAACCGGTAATGATCTCCACCTCATTTATATTCATGCGTATCAAGTCAATATGACGCTATTGTCCATTTATAGTTTTATTTTTTTGTTATGGTCATCAATAAATTCGTTTAGTTCCTTCCTAATAAAACATATTATTCATTTTGTTAAAAGTTGTCACGGCTTTTTCGGCCGGATCAAAGGAACGTGAGCGGAGTCGGGTGATAGGACTCTCGAAATAATCCCTCGTGCAAGTCAGGCAATTCTCAAAGCAATTCGTTGGGCGCCAGACGCGATGCCCTCGCGTTCACTAATGTTCGATAAACTTTAACGCGAGACCGCGAGAACCCTTGCCTGTGGCACGAGGGGCCAGCCGGCTCGACCTAACGGCAGAGGGGCAGGGTAGAGGCAGGGCAGCGCAGATTCGTATCACAAACACCAAATAATTTCACATAAGCCGTCAGATATATGATCAACAATAGGTTTCGTTTATTAAAAATAATAGTAAATAGTCAATGTACGAAATTTTGAATAATATTGAAATAACGAGTTTGGTTTATTTAAGTGAACAGAAATTTAACGGAAAAGAAAAATAGCACAGTCAGTCCGGTTTGTTACAATTAGAGAAAGAGACGCATAACAGTAAGGAATCGTTCCGGTAAGCGAATTTAGCTGAGCGGTGATACAAGAGTTAAGTGAGCTTCGGCTATTATTGTTCGAGAGAAAAGTCAGGCGAGTGAATTATCGTGGAGTGAGATATTACATTGAAAAATAAACAATTCAGATGAGACCAAAAGAACTGCAAATGAATGATACGCGGTAAAAAGAACATAAACTCGAATACTATCCGGAACGGAGAAATCGACAATACAATGCTAAGCAATATAACTCAACAAACAGACTTGTCGCGGAAATAACTTAAATCTAACTTATTACTAACAACGCCAATGTTATCGCGAGAAGGGAATCGACGAGGTGTTCTCGACCGAAGTTACCGGGCGGCGCCCCGCTGGACGCGCCGGAATTCGCTCGCAAAAAATAATGCGACGCACGAAGGTCGTTGGTCGGTCGCTCGCACGGTCGCAGGCAACGCTAACGCGATATCGAAATTATTCGCAACACCCCTATCGCAATTAACGCAACGACGAACGACTCTACACTTACGCGATGATTAACAATGTTTCGCACAAATCGCGAACAACGTCACGATGGTCTCTACGCGGTACGCGGGCAGGTACCCCGCAGGACCACTCTCCAGCGACACGCGATAAAGGAGCGCTGATGCGACTCTTCGAGAGCAGGTCGACGACACTCGTTAATACGCGAAAACTTGAAAGACCGACGCGAAACGCGAGACTCCAACCCCGACAGGATGTCGCGATACCTATGGTCTCGTTATCTCGCGACCCCGCGGTCGCGATCCCCAGAAGGCCGAAACCTACAGCGCACGGTTCCGTCGTCGCGAGGCCCCTCGCGTTCGCCACCGACCGCCCTCACCAAGAGCGAGTACTCGCGAAACTTGATCGCGAGTCGAATTTCCGCGAGACTCTAATATCACCAATTACGCCGTTTCCGGCGATTTTTCCGCCGCATCCGGCGTACGTCGCGTCCGACGATTTTTCACTAACCAAAGAACTGCACGATACACGCGTTCGCGATACGCGATATCTCACAAGAGCGGCGGGTCGGGGCGGAACAAACATGGCACTCGCGGCTTTCCTGTGGCTGCTTACACGATAATTACGGCTTAGGGCAATCTCACCGGTTCCGCTGACTCTCCGCCGATCAATGTCGCCAGGACCTCGTCACAAGGCGCCGGTGATGGTCTGCTCCTTGGCGACACACACAAGTACGCGATAGATTTCGCGGAAATAAACTCGGCACGCGAGACGACTTGCTACCACGGCGGACGACCCAGAAGAGATCGAGCGGTCCGCTCGATGGAAAATCGAGAGCGCGCCCCTCCCTGGGGGTTGCGCGGTAATTAGGCGCGGTGTCGCGACCAATCGGGGCCGGGCGCGTCGCGCATCACGCGCGTGTTGTCGCCGATATTCGGCGGGGTCCTTCAAATTCGCCAGGCACCCCTCGTGTTGCGGAATCCTTCCCCCGATGCACAGTGGTCCCAAATGCCAAAAACGTGGCCAAAAGTCGAAAACGTAATTTAATCTTTCTAAAAATCAGTACATAGGGGTTTTTGAGGTCGCTGATTTCGAATTTGATATTATTTTTTCCAAAAATAAAATGGCGGATCCAATATGGCGGACTTAAAAAAAAACTTGCACATTGTTTTCTCATAGTTTTTAAGTGAGCCAGTAGAAACTTGCACATTGCTTTCTCATAGTTTTTAAGTGAGCCAGTAGAAACTTGCACATTGCTTTCTCATAATTTTTAAGTGAGCAAGTAGAAACTTGCACATTACTTAATCAACATTTTATTTCGCTTATAAAGCTTCCTCTATGAGGAAGCTTGTTTTTTATTTGATGTACAATTATTAGTAAATATTCTTTAATTTGGCTTCCTCATAGAGGAAGCTTTATAAGCGAAATAAAATGTTGATTGAGTAATGTGCAAGTTTCTACTTGCTCACTTAAAAATTATGAGAAAGCAATGTGCAAGTTTCTACTGGCTCACTTAAAAACTATGAGAAAGCAATGTGCAAGTTTCTACTGGCTCATTTAAAAACTATGAGAAAGCAATGTGCAAGTTTATACTGCTCACTTAAAAACTATGAGAAAACAATGTGCAAGTTTCTACTTGCTCACTTAAAAACTATGAGGAAGCAATGTGCAAGTTTCTACTTGCACACTTAAAAACTATGAGGAAGCAATGTGCAAGTTTCTATTTGCACACTTTAAAGCTATGAGGAAGCAATGTGCAAGTTTCTACTTGCACACTTAAAAGCTATATGGAAGCAATGTGCAAGTTTCTACTTGCTCATTTTTTTTATTATCCTAAAAAATCATTTTTTGAAGTCTCAATTATTAAGACTTGAGATTTTCTAACTGCAATTAAAAAATTAGCCCTTTTGCAAAAAGACTAGCCCTTTTGCAAAAGGCCGCCCTTTTGCGAAACACTGATCGTTTCCCAATAAAACTGAACGCACTTTAGACTTTTTGGCATACATTGGCTGATGCTAGGCTAGACACTTACGTCAGTTTTATTTAAAAAACGATCAATGCTTTTGCAATAGAGCGCCCTTTCGCCCTCTCTCTCTTTCTCTCTCTCTCTCTCTCTTTCTTTTTCTCATTTGAAATTTTGGAGAATTTGTACATATATCGAAGCTTTATAAAGCTGGGTCTAATCAACCAAACCATAATGAATTATATATGAAATAGGGGTAGAAAAAACTGAAAAATATATTAGAATCAAAAAAATTGCTAATAATTAATACTAAATTGTCAAAAAATATCAATTTATGAAAAGTCTCAATTGTTGAGACTTGGGAGATGTAGCCCTTAAAGGTTAAAATTTTAAGATTTTAGCAATTTTTTTAATTCTACTATATTCTTCAGTATTTTCTAGCCTTATTTCATATATAATTCTTTAAGATTTGGTTGATTAGTTTTTGAGTTAGACATTTAAAATTTCGGGGAATCCGTCCATACATAAACATGAGTCTAATCAACCAAATTTTAAAGAATTTTATATGAAATAGGGGTAGAAAAGACAGAATAATATAATAAAATTAGAAATAGCCAAATATTTCAAAACTTACAAAAGTTAGAGCAATCAAAGGCATTTCTTAAAATATCGTGTTATTTCTAATTTTATTATATTTTTCAGTCTTTTCTACCTCTATTTCATATATAATTCTTTAAAATTTGATTGATCAGTTCTCGTGTTACACACATTTCAAATTTCGGAGAATTCGTACATACATAGAAGCTTTATAAAGCTGAGTCTAATCAACCAAATCTTGAAGAATTATATATAAAATAGGGGTAGAAATAACTGAAGAATATAATAGAATTTGTTTTACTTTTTAATTATTGTCATTAATAAGTTTTATTTACATAAATATGGACTAAAGATTTTATGTTTAGTATTAATTAAATAACTAGCTGGTTACCCGGGCTTTGCCCGGAGGTCGTTTTTCTTCAAACAACTTTCCCGACAGCACACGATATCCTATGGACGTCCATTGGAGTCCATTTGAAGTCCAGGAACTTTAAGTGGACTCCAATGGACGTCCATAGGATATCGTGTGCTTTCGGGGTTCATTTGTGTTTCAATATCCATATTGTGGACAAACATAAGGAGTGTGTCGAGTGGTTGATTTAAAGGAGGTAGTTTAACTTTTCCGTTTGAACAACACATTCCAGGTGCTTAAGTTTTAAACTTTTTGGCTTGACAATGATCACATATTGCATCCATTTTCCCAATTATTACTCTCGGAAAAAATTTATATTCATAATTTGGATCATAACTAAATTCCTCTAATTTCAAATCGGACCGCATAAACGTTTTCCTTAATTGAACATGTCGTAACCGCTTTTTCTACTCGAGTTTCACGCTATTGAGTCATTTCTACTTTTCAGATATTTCACTTACCGATCAGCGACTTCATCCCTTGGTTTTTGCCGGGCGTTTTTTCGGGAATTTCGAGATTGTTTGCTCGCATGTAACATAATTTGTCTTCCGCAAATACCACATACTTACAATATTTTTTGTAAAACCTATTGCAAAAGTTCAATTTGAGATTGAAATTAAATTTAAATAAGGAATAGTATTCAACAAATACTGTAATCATCCCTTGGTTTTCCCGGGCGTTTTTTCAGGAATTTCGAGATTGCTCGCTTGCGATGTACACAGAACTTCGATATTTCACTTTAAAAATGTCCGGGAAAACCAAGGGATAAAATCGGTAATCGGTAAGTAAAATATCGAGATTCTGTGTACATCGCGAGCGAGCAATCTCGAAATTCCCGCAAAAACGCCCTGGAAAATCAAGGGATGAAGACGCTGATCGGTAAGTGAAATATCGGGGTTCCGTAGTAACCTATGTTTTGCGCAAGGATGTAAAGAGTAATTGTGCAAGAGTTGGTTCAGATCGGTCGAATAGTTTATGAGTGTATAAAGAACAAACAGACTTAAAATACGCCCGGGAAAACAAAGGGATAAAATCGGTAATCGGTAAGTGAAATATCGAAGTTTTGTGCGTACATCGCGAGCGAGCAATCTCGAAAGTCCCGAAAAAACGCCCGAAAAAACCAAGGAATAAAGTAGCTGATCGGTAAGTGAATAATCGAGATTCCGTAGTAGCCTATGTTTTGCGCAAGGATGTAAAGAGTAACTGTGCAAAAGGAGCAACCAGGGACATTTCTAAAAAAATTAAAAATTTTTTTAAAAAAAAAACCCTTTTACCGATTATCGCCAAATTCAATATCAACCTTTCTTAAATGATACTTTATTGATTAAAAAAAAAAAATCGGCCCGATATCTCAATATTTGCTGAAGTTAATGCAACCACGAACATTTCTAAAGAAACTCAAATTTTTTTTTTAAAAGAACCCCTTTACCGATCATCGCCAAATTTAGTACCAACTTTCCTTGAATGATACTCTATCGATTAAAAAAAAAACAACCCAATATCTCAATATTTGCGGAAGTTAAAGCAACCACGGACATTTCTAAAAAAATTCAAAAATTTTTTTAAAAAGAACCCCTTTACCGATCATCGCCAAATTCAATACCAACCTTCCTTGAATGATACTCTATCGATTGAAAAAAAAACAACCCAATATCTCCATATTTGCGGAAGTTAAAGCAACCACGGACATTTCTAAAAGAATTTAAAAATTCTTTTAAAAAGAACCCCTTTACCGATCATCGCCAAATTCAATACCAACCTTCCTTGAATGATGCTTTATCGATTAAAAAAAACAAACAGCCCGATATCTCAATATTTGCGGAAGTTAGAGCAACCACAGACATCAAATCTGCACATACATACTCACATACGGACATTTTTTTTAAAGGCAATTTTTCGACGTTTTAGAACATTCTGAACACATTGGCAACAAAAACTAAAAAACAATTTTTTCTTTGGTCTTTTCTACCCCTATTTCATATATTTTTCTTTAATATTTGGTTGATTAGACCTAGCTTTATATACGATCAAAGGTCCATATACGAAGTTTATGAAAACAAAGCTTCCTCTATGAGGAAGCAAAAATAATTTGATTTTAATAAAAATTGTTATTGGGGGGTTTCCGAGGTCGCTGATTTCGAATTTTAAATAAATTAATGACAAAATAATTTTATTACTATTTTTTATTAAATATTTTTCAGTGACAATAAATAAACATTAATGCAAATACGGCTTACATATAACATTAGTATAAATACGGATTACAAATTACATTAATATAAATACGGATTACAAATTACATTAATATAAATAGATTACAAATAACATTAATATTCTTCGTCAGAAGAATGTTCAGATTCGTCTTCACTACTTTGCAGTGGTGAAATGTACAAATTTGAACCCTCACAAGTGGGCGCTTTTAGCAATTCAATTGCCTCGGATTATAATGATTTTATTCGTTTCGCCGGCAATGTCCGTAGGCTTGATATTAGCGGATCTGACGATATCAAAAGCCTCGAAAAAACATCTTCCATATTTTTAACGCGACTAGTTTTCCGCGCAAAGTCTTGTCGATACTTTTTTATGAATTTATTACATGACTTGGGCTTCTTCAGACATCTGCCCAATTGGCAAAAGTGATGTTTGAATTATTTTTGCACTGTAAATCAACAATTTATGTACCGTAGTTGGCATATAAAACCACGGATATAAATGTACAAATAGACGGGCTGTTTCTAAGCAATATTCTTCATATTTAGGAATATCGATTTCAAAACCGCAAGTAATTACTTGCAAGATAACGTGAAATCTTTTAATCAACGTTTCATCTACTCCCGTTATTGATGCAGAAATCGTTGAATTTTCGAAGAAACGACGCGCAGTATTTCCATCATTTGTATTTCCATATCCCTGTTTCCGCTGATCAACCAAGAGTCCCAATTGTTGACGAAACCCTTTCTGGATGTTTTTTTTTCGAGTTTCAATGCTTTGTTTGTCTTCGCCGCGATTTTGCCATTTTTTAACGTCCAATTTATAAGAAACGTGCAAAAGACACTCGAATAAACGAATCCATGCATGCAAACTTGAAATACCAAACTGCAAATTATCTTCTTTGATTTCTTTCTTTAAAATTTCATCTATATTATTAAATTGCTTTGAAGTGCACTGGCAAAGATAGCATCTCTGACTGGAAGATGTGCTGGTCAATGAATTGCAAACTTTGCCATCGATCATTGTCAACGCTAATTTATATGTTACATTAATTTCTTTTCCGTCAACAATTGTTTGCAGTGGAGTAAGATAGCGCTCTTGCTCTTTGATCTTATCTACTTCACGTCTCGTACATTCAGCAGTTTCGAGCATAAATTCAATTTTGATTGGCCGACAAAATCGAGGGGACGAAGGCCGAGGATTTTTCCAAATAATAATTTCCTTTTTCGTGGATTCATCGACATATACAATTTGAAGCGGTACAAGCGAAGTGAAAAATATACTCGTCTGTTTTATTGCCATCAGTATCATCATCGAATTTTTGCTTGAAACTGCTTTGACCAGAAGTACCGTCGCATCCCCACTTACAAATTAAATTTACATGAACATTATCTGATGTGAGGCTCTTTATCACATCTTTCTGTATCAACAATATTCGTTGGACAGTGTGATCTAACAATGCTTGCAGTTTTACTTCAGCGCTGCATTCTGTAATTGTTATATCTGTAGCGCTAGGGTAACATTCTTTTTTAGCTTGCAAAACATATTTATAGGAGGGATACAATTTACAGTTGTGTTGAATGCTAGCGGCTCTGATGTTATTATACATGCTTTTGGACAATTTATTTTCAATAACGAGTGACAGAGTTTCATCTTTGGTCATTTGTTTCTCGCGATCATCGGTTAAGGATTCTCTGTACCTCCTAGCTTTTGTTGGGCTTCCTTCGGTAATGTCCTGGACCACCTTTGCTGCATCCAATTTTCCAGAAGCCCGGAAACTCATTTGGGTAGCGTAGGCCAGTTCTTCAACGCTGTGTTGCTCTCGGATGCTCTGTGTTTGCCTCCGTTTAGTTTGATCGCTGGAACCTTCAAAACTAGAAGATGGACGACCTTTTGTACTTGTAGATGGTTCCTCGGAGACCTCTACGTTCTTAGGTTTGTTGCATAAATTAACGTCCACCGCCAGCCATGATTCATTTGTTGCAAAGAACCTTTCATAAGTCCTGTTGCATTCTTGTAACTTTGTACGGAATTTGTGGAATAATTTTCTCAAGTCACCCTTGACTTCAGCACACAAACTAAATGTTTGTTTATTTGTGACAAATGTTCTTCAATTAATTTGAGAAGAATATTATTGTCTTCGGTAATATTATCCTTGATGATATCAAAAATTTCCTTTCTTTTCAAGAACATTTGTTCCCCTTGCCTGGAATACTCTGTATAAAAAACATAAAAATTAATTAATTAACTATTTTGGTTACAAGTAACAAATATTAGCAGCTGCATAATTAACAAATCTGTTTTAACAAATTAAAAAATGAAGGAAAGACAGGAGCATGTAAGCCTACGCCGGATCTTTGTGCGAAAATTAGTTTATAAAGATTTGATGTGGAAAGTTAATACAAACGTTTCGACCCTATGTTTACATCAAATGTTTGTAAACTAATTTTTGCACAAAGATCCGGCGTAGGCTTATATGCTCCTGACTTTCCTTTGTTTTGAATATTGACAGCCTTAAAATTTATTAAATTAAAAAATGTTTGAACAACAAGTAATACATATATTGATTGTTATTACATTATTGAAACATACTTATAAACCCGCGGTAAACAATTTAATGATTTTATTCATTTTGAATCAACCAAAAAGAAAGCGTGCAATGCGCGCCTGAAAGCGAATTTATGCATCGCCGCAGAAAAAGTTAGATAAAAAAAAATGGGGAAAGTGGGGGCAGCTATTTTTTTTTAATTATTAATGAAGAACGATTAAAAAAGACGGGAAAATTTGTTTGAGAGCGGGATCTCGTGGGACTTTTGACTTCTGTATATTTTATTGTTTGTGATTTAAACTGGAAACGATAATAAAACGATATTTTAAATGCTCCTATAATTTAATAACAATCAAATTTTATTGCATTTTATTTACATAGTTGACATTTACTTACTTTCAGTTGTTGACTCCATTTGACGAAATTAAAATAACTAAAAACACAAAGAAATGGAGCGCGATTGAAAATTACGTTTACTTGCGTTCGGAGCGAGCTCCCGTTGTGATTAAAATAGATTTCGAGAGCCAGGTATGTCCATATGACCCTCAAAAACGGTCGTTTCTAACGATAAAGATATCAACCTAACTATTTAGGGACTTAAAAGTCCCCAAATTGAAACTTCGATTTAGGGGGTTTTGGCCACGTTTTTGGCATTTGGGACCACTGTGCGATGGTTTACACGTTCGGGACGGGTTCTCCTCGCCCGATGCCTTCCTCGCTGAACCGCGGGAACGCTGGCCAGGCGTCCCGGGTCCGCTCGGATGTTCCGAAGTTGGTCCGGGAGGTACTCTCGCCTCCCCGGGGGAGAAAGGCCTTCTCTCGGTCTTGGCGGCCCCTCGCCGCTCCGCTGCACCACGCGCGTCCGCCCCGCGCCCCGCGGTCGGACCGCTCGCCCGCCTGGTGACATTCTCGTGTCGCCTCGTCCCTCGCCGCAGGTCCCGCTTCCGTCGTCGGCTTCCGCATTCCACTCTCGTGAGGTGCCGCGTTTTCATACAAAAAATACAACATAAAATAAATAAGAGTAATCATTCTATTCCGGGGGCCCCCTGGAGATTTTGCGGTTGCTCTCCTGTCTCGTCCGCGGGCGCGAACCCGCGCCCTGTGACGGTGGCGGGGCGCTGCACGTGCGGCGAACCGTCACGTCACAACGTCATAATTATCTGTTCGGAAAATAATATTAAATCCTTCAAATGTCAAATTGTCTGTAGTGATTGTTTGTGTTTCTGCAAAAATTAGTAAATCTGCTTGTTTATACCATTTATCACAAGATATATTAATCAAATTTTTATTAAGTGACCGTACGTTCTGGTAAATAATTTTTATTTGGTTTATTTTTATAATTTTGGAATACGACAATTTAAGACACTTCTCTTCTGTAGTGTATGTGGAATCGTAATCGTAGCGCACGTGAGAGGGATGTCTGCGTATATGCGTGTGCCGAGCGAGACGTCGGAGCGGGACAACGAGTCTGGCGGAAACCGGCGTTGCGTTCGCGTGTATTGAAATACCATCGAAGTAAACACCTTTATCCGTAAACCTGTACCATTATTATTTCACGCCCGGACATCACAACTTGGCGACGAGGACAACTGGAAGCCCCAACAGAAAAGGGTGCGGCCGAGGAAGGTGTGCAGAGCAGCCGATACACGGATATGAGCAAATGGAGCAACACAGACGAACCAACAGTGCCGGAAATTGATTATACGTCATCGTGGATTTACAATCTAAAGAAAGTGCAACTGTTAAATGTGTTACGCAAATGGGCGGAATCAGACAGCAGTATTGTAGTGACCGAAACAGATAGTATCGATACATTACGGAAAGTCGCATCAGATCACATCAAAGCTAAGATCACGCAAGGAAGCAGTGACGCGTGTGTTACTAAAAATAGTGAACCGAACGACAGCAAACGCGAGGAAACCAAGGGCACAGGATTCGAGCTGCCGATTGTAAACACAGTACGGAAGTGTATCCACGAAATGGCAGAAACAAAAGGGAAGTTAGAATTCCACATTGGAGAAGACGACTGGGAAGTATACACCGAAAGACTGGAATTATATTTCGTGGCCAACGATATAAAGGATGAGAAACGAGTAGCAGTATTACTCACTAAGATAAGCCCGGAAACATACAAATTAGTGAGAGATCTGTGCGTGCCTCAAAAACCGAAAGATAAAGCGTTTGACGAGCTGGTAAAATTAGTGAAAGACCATTTGTGCGCAAAGCCCTCCGAAGCAATGGAAAGATGTAAGTTTCACCAAGCACAGCAGACGGCAACCGAGACAATTACGGAGTTCGTCGCGAGATTGAAAAGCTTGGCAACGCATTGCAACTTTGCGGACATCAACCTAGCAATGCGCGATTAATTAGTCTGCGGACTGCGGGATCATGCAATAAAGGCCATACTTTTCCGAGAGGAGAACTTGACATACGACAACGCCTATAAACTGGCTATAGCAGCGGAAGCGGCAGAGAAAAATGCGACGTCGACCGACAAACTACAGCCTCCTCCGGTATCAAATTCGGAGGTGCACTCAATCAAGGAAAGGCAGAGATGGAGATCGGGCCAAGCGGATAGAGGCAGCAGTCGAGGAAGAGGTGGAGGTCGAGGTCAACGAGGATCCGGGGTCAGCGAACAAGTTCCAATCAAGCAGCAGCCAACGGTACCGATGGGGACATGCTATTGTTGCGGAGGGCCGAATCATTTTGCGTGGCACTGTTTCTACCGTTACAAAACATGTACCCGATGTAAAAAACGGGGTCATATTGAGGCGGCTTGCCGGGAGGAGCAAGGCAGCGTGCAGCAGATGGAAACGAAGGACGACCCAGCTGACCCGGAAGAGGACGGCTACATCAGCGACTTCCTAGTAATCAAAAACAGCGGCAGCACCGCACAAACGGTCAGGGCGAGAAGGCGTCAACAGGCAACGCGGAAGCAGAGTTAGGCAATGTAGATATTACAAGGGAAAATATTGTGGCAGGACCAATGACGGTAAACGTAAAGATAAATAATGTAGACGTAGTAATGGAAGTAGATACCGGCGCGTACGTGGCTGCAATATCGAAGGTAACAAAAGAAAGAATTTTTCCGAATTTAAAAATCGAAAAACTAAACAAGTTATTTAACGCCTACGGTAAAGTAAAGTTAGAACACGAGGGGATTGTTAAGGGTTTAAAAGTAAACGTAAACGGTAGCGAAGCGACCCTGAACTTAGTGGTTATGACACACCCGGGACCGACTCTGATAGGACGGCAGTGGATGAAGGCACTCGGGCTGTGGCCAATACAGTTTTCAACAAACAAGTTAAGGGAAGGCAGCGTAAATCAATTAAATATGGCTAGCATAACAAAAGAATTGTCAACTAAATTTCCACGGCTATTCGAAGCAGGCGTGGGTATGTACAATAAGGGGACACTGTAGCTTATGCTAAAGGAAGGGGCACGTCCGGTGGCACTGAAGGCGAGAAAATTACCGTTTGCACTGACATCAAAAGTAGAACGTGAAATTGACAGATTAGTGTCTTTGGGACATTTAGAAAAAGTAGACGTAAGCGAGTGGGCGACTCCTATAGTCCCCATAATAAAGAAAGACGGCTCAGTGCGAATCTGCGGTAATTTCAAGCTAACAGTGAATCCACAATTGGTAATTGATCACCACCCGATTCCATTAATCGATGAGATATTTGCAGCCATGAGTAACGGAGAGACATTCTCCCAAATAGATCTCGAACACGCTTACATGCAAATACCGGTGCATGAAGAGTCACGCGATTACCTCACAATAACAACACACAAAGGGTTACACAGGTACACGAAAATGACAGAGGGGATAGCATCAGGACCGGGCGATTTTCAAAGGAAAATCGAGCAGTGTCTAGCGGGGATCGATGGGGTCATAGCATATTTAGATAATATCTTTATAACCGGAGCATGCAAAAAAGAGCACTTGAAGGCACTGTATACGGTGTGTACACGATTGGAACAATGCGGGTTCAAAGTTAACATAAATAAATGCAATTTTTTAAAAAAAAAGCTAGATATTTTAGGATATGTAATTGATAAAACGGGACTACACAAAACGAAAGATAAGGTTCGAGCAATGGTAGAGGCACCGCATCCGACTGATCTCAAGCAACTAAATTCACTTATTGGGTTGATCACGTATTACGCGAGATTTTTGCCAAATAGAGCAGAAAAGCTAAAGGCCCTCTACGATTGCGCGAAACAACAAGAATTCCGATGGACTTCGGACTGCGAGCGGGCATTTAAATGGGTAAAATTGGAGTTGATTTCACAAGAGTACTCGCGCATTACGACCCGAAAGAGCAAATAGTACTGGCATGCGACGCATCGGCTTACGGATTGTCAGCGGTACTATCTCACAAGTACAAAGACGGATCAGAAAGACCCATCGCGTTTGCATCGAAAACGATACCAGAAAAAGAAAGACATCGCGCTCCGATCGACAAAGAAGCGAGCGCTATAGTTTTTGGATTTAAGAAATTCTATAATTTCATTTACGGCCGAGAAATAACATTAAAAACGGATCACAAACCGTTGGTTTTCATCTTTGGCACAAAACAAGAGATACCGCTGACAATCGCGAGCAGATTACAGCGTTGGGCTTATTTTCTGTCGCGATTCACGTATAAAATTATGTATGTAAAATTTAAAAAAAACGGAAACTGCGACGCGCTATCAAGACTACCAGTCTGTGACGCATTACCGATTTTTGATAACGAGTACACTTCAATTAATTATATAAGCGAAGCACTAGACACATTAGATGCGTCAGATATAGCGAAAGAAACAAGAAAAGACAAAGTACTTCAAAAAATATTAAAATACATAAGCAGCGCATGGCCAAATACGAATGATCTGACTGAGACCGAGAAACTAATTCAATTAAAGAAAGATGAGCTAATCGTAGAAAAAGGCTGCATCTCATGGGGCTATAGAATCCTCATCCCAGAATCAATTAAAAGTCACGTGTTAAAAGAATTACACGCCTCTCATTTTGGCGTAGTGAAAATGAAAATGATCGCGAGGTCATACGTACCGGCCAGGCGTAGATAAAGATATCGAGGATGTCGCATCCTCGTGTACTATATGTGTGAGGGAGAGGAAAACGCCAAGCGCTGTTCCGTTAACGCCTTGGCCGTGGCCAGACAAATTCTGGAGCAGAATCCATAGCGATTTTCTGGGACCATTTTGCGGTCATATGTTTATGCTAATTATAGACGCGCACGCGAAGTGGCCCGAGATAATAGACATGAATACATGTACACAAACCCCGCGAGTGATAAACGAATTCCGGAAGGTATTTGCGCGTTTCGGACTGCCCCGGCATCTGGTTACGGATAACGGCAGGCAGTTCACTAGTGTAGAGTTTCGCGAATTTATGAGGAAAAACGGAGTGAAACAGAGTTTCTCGGCTCCCCACCATCCAGCCACGAACGGCGCGGCCGAAAATTTTGTTGAAACGTTTAAGGATAAAGTAACCAAAATTATTAAGAGTGGGAAAACATTAGAACACGCGGTAGAATTGTTTTTATTTGACTACCGCGCCACTGAGCATTGCACACCAGGCCAAAGTCCTGCCTGGATGGCGTTGAAAAGGGAATTACGAACGAGATTTGACTTATTGCGGCCAGAGGCCGAGGACGCAGTCATTGCAAAGCAAACTGCACAAATAGCTGCGCAAAAGGCTCGCGCAAGGCGGCGTTCGAAATCGGCGACTCGGTAATGGTGGACGATTACTCCGTGCGAAACGATAAAAGACTCGAGGGCAAAATTGTAAAGAAACTATCGCCCGTGACATACGAAGTCGAGGTCGGGACCAACCGCATCTGAAAGCGACATGTGGACCAGATCGTGCGGTTTGACGCGAATAAAAGCACGGCGTGCAAGACCCCGGAGTTAAGACGCTTAAACAGGCTCCAGTCTAAAAAGATGTAAGTGGGAGGAGTTGTAGTGTATGTGGAATCGTGATCGTAGCGCACGTGAGAGGGGATGTCTGCGTATATGCGTGTGCCGAGCGGGACGTCGGAGCGGGACGACGAGTCTGGCGGAAACCGGCGTAGCGTTCGCGTGTATTGAAATACCATCGAAGTAAACACCTTCATCCGTAAACCTGTACCATTATTATTTCACGCCCGGACATCACATCTTCTTTTAGACGTTTTATTTCTAATTCCAATAGATTATTTGTTGATGGTTTTTTTGGTGATGTAAAACTTCCAAGAATATATAAATCAGATAATTTTGTTACTCTACTCAGCGTACAATAATTTTGTTACTCTACTCTACGTACATTGGCTTCGTCATACGGCAATTATTTCTTAAATCAACACATACTTTTTCGCAGGTTTGACCTTGGCTTTTATGGATTGTCATAGCTTCAGCAGGTGTAATGGGAAATTGTTTCCTTACGATTTGATATCCCATTCTCTCATTGACGTTCAATACGACAGAGAGCGGTGATAGCGGAACTAAAGACATTTCCATACAATTTTTAGTCATATACTTTATATATGGTCTTCGTTGTTCCACGCCAATTTTATTATTATTGAAATCAAGCCATATTTTAATTGGTTCTTCTGTACCTGGTTTAAAAGTTATATTTTTTAATATACAATACCACAAGCTCCGTTAACTAGGCCTTCTTCTACATCTATATTAGTAATTATCATGTATTTGATACCTATTTTTAATATAACTTTGAAAGCCAAGCCACCACATACTGTTCTTTTTCTTTTTTTTAATGACGTTAGTAATTTATTTCTTAATTTACTACTGACTTTGTACTGTATTGGGGGGGGGGGGGGGGGACAGGGAAATGATGCGCTCTACGTTCGGAGACCAACTGGCCCGAGACAGCGCGATCTCGACATGCGAAGGGAAAGGGGCATCATGTGCTACCATCGTGATGCTGCCGTGGGCCCAGGCGTGCCGTGGCGTACACAACACTCCTCCCTCCTAGCCGGAGGGGTCCACGTTTCTGGTCTCGCTCTGTCTCGGTCCTTATTCTTTATTTATTATGATTGTACATGGTTTCCTCTTATCGTTGTATTCTCTCATTTAATCTAAAGACTTACTAGTACTAGTAACTAACGCTTCTTACGCTTATTATTATTATTAACGTTTATTATATTAACGCTTATTATTATTATTCGGCGCGGTTTATTTTATTTTGATTTGTTTTTGTTATCGAGTAATCGCCTCGAGCGCCTTGGAGGTAGTTGTGCTCCTCCTTCCTCTTTATCCCGCTTCTCTCTCCCCCGGTTTTCTGACCCGTCGAATTTAAACACTTGATCCACGTGCCTCTTGTGCGTTCCGTTCGCGGTGCGTACTATAACGACAACCGGTGACAATTTTTGTTCGACCGTACCCCGCTCCCAGTTTTCCTTATTACCCGCGTACATTTTGATCATTACCTTATCCTTTTCCTTTATATCTGTGTTTCGTGAACCCTTCCATCGTTCGCATAGTTTTCGATTTTTTTCATCGGATCGATCGCTTACGTCCGGCCGTACTAAGTCTAATCGGGATCGTATTTCGCGCTTGAACATTAAGTAAGCTGGCGTCATTCCCGTAACCGTGTGCGGGGTTCTTCGGTAATTAAAGAGGAAGCTTTGCACGGCCTGTGTTGCATTCTTCCCGCTTTTTAAATTTTTAGTGACGCTTTTTTTAAAGCTCTTAACTATGTTTTCGGCGGCGCCGTTACTCGCGGGGTGGTAAGGTGGTGAGAGGGTATGTTTAATGCCTTTTTGACTTAAAAATAAACTAAATTCCTTACTTGTAAATTGCGGCCCATTATCCGTGTGCAACGCTTTTGGAAAACCGAAACGCGTAAAAATTTCAATAAATTTCTCGATGGTGGCCGTGGCCTCCGTGTTTTTCATCCAGAACGCCTCCACCCATTTGCTATATGCATCTATTATAATTAGATAATTTTTTCCTGCCAGCGGGCCTAAAAAATCTGCATGTAGGCGTTCCCATGGCCCATTTGGTCTCGGCCACAAACAGAGTGGTGATTTCCGCGGGTTATCTCTCGTCTCTGTACACGCTGCACATTTACTAACTAATTCTTCAATATCCTGGTCCATTTGTGGCCACCAAACATACCCCCGCGCCAGACTTTTCATTCGTACAATGCCTATGTGACTCTCGTGTAATTCGTCGAGTATCCCGGTTCTTAAACTAGTTGGTATAACGACTCGATACCCCCACATGAGGCATCCTTCGGTTACATGTAATTCCCCTACTTTTCAATGATATACAGTTTCTTCGTCGGTGATTTCTACCTTCCTATCTGGCCACTGGTTCATTGTGTACCATGTTATTTTTCGGAGTACCGGATCTTTTCGCGATTCTTTTTTTATAATTTTCCAATCTATCGGAATGCCGGATTCTTGGACGTACTTACAATATGTTATTAGTTCTGTCTCGCTTCCGCATTCGCTAGAGGATTTGATCGGCAATCTCGATAGCGCGTCCGCATTTCCGTTGTCTGCTGATTTCACGTACTGTATTCGGTATCTAAATGCCGATATAAAAAAAGACCATCGTTGCAATCGCGATGCCGCCATTATCGGTATCCCCTTGTTCGGGCCAAAAATGTGTATCAGCGGCTGGTGGTCTGTTTTCAGTACGAATTCTCGTCCGTATAAATACATATAAAATTGCTTAATGCCGAAGATAATCGCGCCTGCTTCCCTGTCTATCGGTGCCCACGCGACTTCGTTCTTAGCTAAGGTTCTGGATTTAAATGCTATCGGCTTTTCTATGCCTGGTGCCACGACATGCGATAGCACTGCCGCCATCCCTATCGCTGATGCATCGCATGCTAGTATTAGTGGCAATGCCGGATCATATTGCGTCAAGATCGGTGCCGACGAAATCTCGTTTTTTATATTATCGAATGCCCGTGTGCATTCCGCGTTCCACTTTAAGCTAGGTAACTTTAATTGTTTGTATAATGGGTGCAGTTTTGTTGCGAGGTCATGTATGAAACGCGCGTAAAAATTAATCAGCCCTAAAAACGCTTTTAACTCCGATTTTGTGGTCGGTTGCTGTGCCTCTCGCACCGCTTGGACCTTCTCTGCTGTGGTATGTATTCCTCTTTTATCGATTCTGAAGCCTAAATACACGATACTTTCCTTCAAAAATTCACATTTCGATTTCTGAACCGTGAATCCGCATTCTTCTAGCCTCCCGAGCACCAAATCTAGTTTCCGTAAATGCTCCTTTATGTTTCTCGCCGATATATATGTATATATCATCGATTAACGTTCCTACTCCCTCTATTCCTCTTATAACGTTTTCAATCATGCGCTGGAACGACCCCGGGCCCGTTGATACCCCGTAGGGTAGTCGCGTGTATTGAAATAACCCGAGATGCGTATTGATGGTTACGTATTTTCTGGATTCGTGATCTATCGGAATTTGCGCGTATGCTTGGGGAAGATCAATTTTTGTAAACGTGGTTGCCCCGGCGGATAGATTTAATAGGCTTTCGGTCGTCGGTATTGGGTGTTTATCGGGTTCTAACACTGGGTTAAGCGTTACTTTAAAATCTCCGCATAGCCTTACTTCCCCGATTTTTTGAAGTGAAACTTCTTAGGGCACGGGGAGTGATTCGAACCGGAAGCGTAACGGAAGTCGCGTTACGGAAGTCGCGTTATGGAAGTCCGTCACGAAAAGTCGAACCTTCTACGGGAGTGATCCGATTCGTCGCGTTACGCGTTCGCGTTATGGAAGTCCGTCACGAAAAGTCGAACCTTCTACGGGAGTGATACGGAGCGTCGCGTTACGCGTTCGCGTTATGGAAGTTTGTCACGAAAAGTCAAACCTTATACGGGAGTGATTCGGAGCGTCGCGTTACGCGTTCGCGTTATGGAAGTCCGTCACGAAAAGTCAAACCTTCTACGGGAGTGATTCGGAGCGTCGCGTTACGCGTTCGCGTTATGGAAGTTTGTCACGAAAAGTCAAACCTTATACGGGAGTGATTCGGAGCGTCGCGTTACGCGTTCGCGTTATGGAAGTCCGTCACGAAAAGTCGAACCTTCTACGGGAGTGATTCGGAGCGTCGCGTTACGCGTTCGCGTTATGGAAGTCCGTCACGAAAAGTCGAACCTTCTACGGGAGTGATTTGGAGCGTCGCGTTACGCGTTCGCGTTATGGAAGTCCGTCACGAAAAGTCGAAACTTCTACGGGAGTGATTCGGATTGTCGCCTTACGCGTTCGCGTTATGGAAGTCCGTCACGAAAAGTCAAACCTTCTACGAGAGTGATTCGATGCGTCGCGTTACGCGTTTGCGTTATGGAAGTCCGTCACGAAAAGTCAAACCTTCTACGAGAGCAATTCGGAGCGTCGCGTTACGCGTTCGCGTTAAGGTGCGCCTACATCTATCGTAAATGATTATCGTAAGCTCCTTACGACCACTTACGACGATCGCAATGCTCGATCGTCGTGACAGTTATCGTAACCTCATCGATGAGTTGATTCAACTCACAGAACATATACAATGAGAAGTGCAAGCTCCTTTGTAACGATGGAAACACGAAACGCCGCCGCGCGATCGATGCGCTCCAAGTGGCCTGGAGCTGGTACTACGTTCTATATCTGTGGCTGTGTTCCGAATACACTGCCAGTACTGAAAATCTATAATTTACGTTATACGTAAAGTATAGATTTTCAATACTGGCAGTGTATATCGGAACACGGCCTATATGAACTGTAAATAATATAGAATAATATATGTTAATAAATAATGTTATTTTCGTCATTAAATGAGGGAATGCGCAATAAAGAACAAATTAATTACATATAAAATTAAATACATTTTTATTTCAAAATTTATAACATGAAATACATTTTTATTTCAAAGTGTGTAACATATAAATACATTTTTATGTCAAAGTGTGTAACATAAAATACATTTTGATTTCAAATAAAGTCTATAATAATAGACATTTTAATTTCAAAGTTTAACATGAAATACATTTTTATGTCAGTGTGTAACATAAAATACATGTTGATTTCAAATAAAGTCTATAATAATAGACATTTTAATTTCAAAGTTTAACATAAAATACATTTTTATGTCAAAGTGTGTAACATAAAATACATTTTGATACCAAATATTCTTGCAAATAGCCTGATTGTATGCATGTATTACGCTTAAGCAACTCTATAATCGTCGAATCCTATACGCGAGTAAACTACATATCACAGAATGTTACATACTAATCTCTACGACTACATTAACATTACCGGTTTTTCTCGCTCATCTGTGATGCTTCTTGTGCATACTCAAGTCGGTTATGTGGTGGAAGGTCTTCTGACATGTTATACTTGCGTTGTTCGTCAGGCATGTGCGACTCCTCGTGTCGCTAGACTGGTCTTATTACTTCCTTTCAGGGCCTTCGGTATTGCCTTCGGTAGCAGCAGTCTGAAAAATTAAACAATACAATTAGATTCACACACTTAAAAGACAGATTCACAAATATATATACACAAATATATATATATATATATTCACAAATAAAATTGGCAGCAAAAAGAATGCAATTATAAAAAAGAGATAAGGCAAAATCAAAAAAGAAAGCAAAGTGTAACAACTAAAGAGAAAATATGATTCTAAGAATTGAGAAAAATAAAAGATAGTCCGAGTGAAATACTTATACGTACTTGATGTTGATGTACCAGCATGTGTCTCTGCAGATTGTTCAGCCTGTTGAACTCGCGATCGCACACTTCGCAATCAAACTTCTTGTCGGGATCGTGATGCTTCTTGTGCACACTCAAGTCGGTTATGTGGTGGAAGGTCTTCTGACATGTAGCGTTGTAGAAGAGCCCCTGATACTCCGCGATCGCGATCCACGAGGCACCACCGAAATTCAATATGGCAGGTTTTCACTTTTCGTGTCTCCGAGTCTCCGACGCCGACCATGCCCGATCGACGTTCGGCTTGCTTCGGCCCACGATATGCGCGCGCATTACCCCCGATCCTGCCTGGAGCTGCCGCCATGATGTTTCTCCCCTTCTCCTACGAGTTTCACCCCCGTGATTCAACTTGAACTCTGACGATTACAACGCTTGTCTAGCGTTACAACAGTAACCTAATCTGTCAGCCTTCTCGACGCGCAAAGAAAAGTGTGTTTATATGATATATTAAGATAGACATATTGTTTACGAGAGTTTCTTTGCTTACGACCACGATCGCAGCGTTACGATAGATGTAGGCGCACCTTTATGGAAGTCCGTCGCGAAAAGTAAAAAAAAATATACGTGTGGCCTCCACGCGCGGCAGAAGTGAAACTTCTTAGCTGTGAGGAATAGGATAGTATCTCGTTTATAGTATCTGAATTAATTCCTGTGATTCAGAAATTAAGTTTTAATTATAAATTAAAACCGATGCAATTCAAAAATAAAAATTGATTTGTTAATTAAAGCCTATATAGTTCACAAATCATATTTTAATTATAAAAGTGAAGTTTCAGGTTATGAGAAAAATTTGCCCATATATAATTATATATAAATGTAACAGTTGGCAACAGTTGGCCCATATATAATTATATATAAATGTAACAGTTGGCAACTGTTACATTTATATATAATTATATATGGGCAAATTTTTCTCTTAACCTGAAACTTCACTTTCATAATTAAAATTTGATTTGTGAATTATATAGGCTTTAATTCACAAATCAATTTTTATTTTTGAATTGCATCGGTTTTAATTTATAATTAAAACTTAATTTCTGAATCACATAGGAATTAATTCAGATACTATAAACGAGATACTATCCTATTCCTCACAGCTAAGAAGTTTCACTTTCGCCGCGCGTGGAGGCCACACGTATATTTTTTTTAATATTGGCACCACGGGTGTTGCCCAGTCACTGTACTCTACTAGAATTAGTATTTTATCTTCCACTAACTTTTTTATTTTTGCTTCGACTCGTTTTTTTATCGCCACCGGAATCGTTCTAGCTTTTTTAAACACCGGCGTGGCCCCCTCGCGAATTTTAAGCTTAAGGTGGCCATGCTTATAAGTCCTTAAAACATCGCTAAACACCGCCGCATGCTTTGTTAATATCTTCTGTAGCCGTTCCGCGTCCGTTTTACCCTCTGCCCTTGGTATCGTCGTATGCCGTTTTTCATCGCGTTTCGCATACACTGGCGGCCACCGTCCGAATGCCTCCAGCCATTGCTTGCCGATTAGCGGCCCATAACCCTTCTCTACTACCAATATGTCTAAATACTGTACGTCTGCTTCGTTTTCGATTCGCATCCCGATCAATTTCCCTAACGGTTTGAATGGAGTGCCGTCGTAGAATTTCATTGATTGTTTTGTAGGGTGCAATGTCACGTCCGGAAACAGCCGTTTCTTATCCGCTATTGTAATGATCGTATAGAAGGCCCCGGTATCTACTTCCCAATTGTATATCTCTTCGTTAATTCGAACCGTTAATGTATTCCCTTTCTCGGTATCCTGTTTATTCGCGCTTCGTAAGGTAAATAAATTCCCGAACGCTGCTTCGTCTCTGTTCTTTTTACCTGAATTTTTTTTATTCGCGGCTGCCCGGACTGTGAACACATTCCTCTTATCGCTGTCTACGCTACTGTCGTCTCCATCTGAGCTATCTGTCAAGTGCGCGTTTGCCGTCTTTGGTAATACAAAATTTTGCTTCTTTGGTCTGTTCGAGCGACACGCTTGTTGTAAATGACCAATTTTTCCGCACGCATTACATTTGTACTTATTAAACCTACATACTTGCGACGAATGTCCGGGTTTACCGCAACAATAACATACAATCGCCCCTGTTGGATGCTTCTGGCTGTTTGTTGACCTTGAACCGTGACTTCTTGCTTCGTTCCTCTTGAATGTTCGATTTGGCCCCATTTTGTGGCACGTGGCATCGTCAGTTTTAGACGCTCCTGTCCATGCGGCTTCCGCGGCTACGGCGATGCCCACTGCGTCGTCGAAATTTTCCGGTTTCCCTTTTATAACCTCGAATTTGATATTTCGATCCGCCAGTCCGGCGATGAAGCGGTCTTGCGCCATTTCATTTGTCTCCGTATATTTACACTTGTTTGCTGCCCGTTTTACGTCGGTCGTAAACTCGGTTACACCTTGGCCGTCCTTTTGCTGCATTTCGTGGAATTTACTTCTTTCCACAGTCAAGTTGACCGGGGGTGTCACCTTTGTCGTTAGCAGATTCACTACTTCTGCATACGTTAGATCGACCGCTCGTTGACCCGCCTTTAGTTTGGTACGAAGTATTCCGTATGTTTCTGCTCCTACCTTTGACAATAGCAAGGCAGCCTTCTCTCCATCCGCTGTGATTTTGCAGACCTTGAGAAAAATATCGAATCGCTCCAGATATTCCTCCATATCTTCCGTCCCTTTTTTGAATTCAGCCAGCGCGTTTATAGCTGCCATCTCGTTTATCGTTCTCGCCTCCGCTTCTTGAATATCTGATGAGTGCCCTTCCGCTCCGCCTGTGTTCTCGTACCACTTAGTGAATGCTCCTTTCAGCTTTTTCCTTAGAGTGTCAATCGACTCGGTGTCGTCGACCGGTCCCTTCACTAAACCTTGCAGGGCTGCAACTGCCTGCGGCTTAGATAATTCGTAAATCCACGAGGTGTGCCCCTTTTTTAATTATTCCGTAGCACTCTCGGGCCGCGGAAACATTTACGTCCCCGTCGCGAGACCTGGGTTCTTCGCGATCCGCTATCCTCGTCGCCAATGTACTGTATGGGGGGGGGGGGGGACAGGGAAATGATGCGCTCGACGTTCGGAGACTAACTGGCCCGAGACAGCGCGATCTCGACATGCGAAGGGAAAGGGGCATCATGTGCTACCATTGTGATGCTGCCGTGGGCCCAGGCGTGCCGTGGCGTACACAACAGACTTTTCCTAAAATTGTGTCTTTGGCTATAGATTCATAAGCTATACCATCTTTTAAATCGATTTTTAATTGATTAAAACTATCAACTGTGTGATTATCAGCATATAATCTAATTGCATGTGTGATTATCAGCATATAATCTAATTGCATCTTTTGGAACGTATTCTTCTATCGTTTCTCTTGACTTAATTAGAGCAATAACATTTTCACACATTGTTCCTTTTGCAAGGTTGTTAAGAGCTTCAATAAACGTTTTATCTTCTTTTTGTCTCATTATTTCTGTTAACTGAAAGAATTCAAATTTATTCCATAGAACATTTTTTAAACATACGCTTAACATGCAAGATTTCGGACAGAGATATATTGAAGTATCCATAACCGGTGGTAATTGATAAAGATCATCGACCACCAGGACAGAAACTCCACCAAAACTTTTATCACGACCCATTATTTGTCTTAATCTTGTATCAACTCGACTGAACATTGTACTACCTACCATAGATATTTCGTCTATAATTAATAATTTTAATTTTATTAAATTCTCTCGAATAGTATTCGCCACATCTGCTGACAATTATGACATTTGCCCTCCGTACTGTGTTATCGGTAAAGCAAAAGCAGTGTGTAACGTTACACCACCTATTAGAAATGCTGCTTTTCCTGAGGGAGCACATAATAATATTTTGACCGAATTGTTTTTTTCTCCAGGTGTCTAGTCGAAATAATCCAATAATAACTGATAAATCACGTTAATGACTGTGCTTTTTCCAACCCCTGCTGATCCGCTGATGAATAGTTTAATTGGTAAATTACCAGTTTTGAAACAATTTAAAACGTGTATTGTGATTTCCCTCTGTTTGTCGTTTAATTTTTGAAGAATACTCATCATTTCTTCTTTGGTCGATTTAGGTGGACTACTTATTTTTCGTTTAGTGTCCTTCAAACAATCTGCTACACTTGTTTGACCGAATATATCTATCTCTTGCTCTTTCGGAATTTTTGTATTCTTGAAAGATTCTACCTCCTCATCTTCTACATCTTGTTGATCTTGCTGTGCGTGAGCCAACGCATTGTCAAGTTCTGCGTCACCTATTTTATCATTTTTAGTTTTCTCATTTTCTCCTAGTGGTTTGAGAATCATAGTTTCTTTCATTACAAACATTGGAATATTGAATCGACATGAAAATTTATTTTTCCGACTTTTGTAACATGTTGATTTGTGCCGATGTATTTGCAAACGTATCAATGGATTTTTATCATCGTAAGCACATGTAATGATTTTATCTGTCCATTGTATTAACTTTTTATTCGCATCCTCATTTTCTTTGTCGTAAATCGGTGCATTTTTACAATATAAAAGATTGTGTGTATGAACTGTACCTCTTGCTTGAAATTCTCGCCTCTAAAAATGGTCAACTACATAGGTTTCTCCAAGTGCGCCATATTCATTCTGTAATATAGACATAATAAAATTGAATCTTTCTTCTATTTATCTGACACACGTCACAGGATCTTCTTTTATCAACTTTGTTTTCTCTGCCATGTCCAAGTGTATTGCCTCATATGTACTGATGTTGTTATTTTCTCGTATTTTGTACAAAATTGTCTAATCATACTAAGTAAATGTTTTTTCTTGTTTTCCAAATACGAGGGTTACGAACATACTTGTTTCAAAAATTTATATTTATTATTATAACGGATAGAATCATTTAAAAAGTTAGTCTTTAATTTCTTTAGCAGTTAAGTTATCGTTTCTCTTCACTCTCCTTAAGGGGGGAAACCCATTCGTCGGGTCCAAAAAATCGATTTTTTGGAAATAGTCTTAATCGATTGCTAAACTATTCAAGAATATCCCCTGAAAATTTCAAGTCAATATCTAAAGTATTTACGAAGTTACATCTTGTAGACGAGCTGGGCGAGCCGCACCCTGTATTACCTTCAAAAACTTTAAACGCGTTTTTCTCGAAACGTGTTTTTTTGATTTGTGTGCACGATTGAAAAAATTCTACTGAACCGATTGGACTCTATTACGGCTCATTTTAAAGATAATTAAATTTTTTTGAATGACATTTTCTGATTTTTGAAAAAAAAATTTTTTAACGTTTTTTTTGACATTTTAATGTCATTTTTTATGCAAAAAATACATAAACTGTGAAAAAACATGCAATTGCAATTTTTTTTTGAAATATCTCAATGTCATATCGAAGCTACTATCCTAAGCTTTAAAAAGAACTTTGGTTTTTTGGTTTCAGATAAAAATTAAGGACGCTATCCTGCACACAGTGATTAGCGAGGCGAGATGTAAATGACCGCCATTTTTATATTAAATTGCAATATTTTTGCACGAAAAAATTATTTTGTAATCTTCAATTATATGTTACAATGTCATAAAAATTTCAAAGCGTTTGGAGTCATTATACCCGAGAAAAAAAATTCCTAAAAATCATACATTTTTTGACCCGACGAATAGGTTTCCCCCCTTAAACAAATATTTATTTTGGACATTACTGACTTTTCTAATTTTTGTTTAGCCATAAATAAAATTCTTGTAGGTTGACACGATCTTCTATCTTTGTGCCTTGCTTCAAATTTGATTCGTTGTGAGTACGTCAATTTATTCCTCTTGTCTAGAATTTCTCCTCCAAATATTCTTGGAAAACACAATTCATCAATATTTTCGGTTAAGTGCCAAGGTATTGGATATTTGTTTTGTCCCGGAGCTATAATTTGAATATTTGTCGATATTTCTTTGTTCTATCGACAATAAGAACTTCATCATTTGGTTCGAAATATTCGGACTCTTCTGAATCCGATTTATTTTCTGGATTTTCTACATCATGCTTTTTTATATTAGTGCATCTTTCGTTTTTGACATCTTTATCGACAATAAATTCCAATTCTGCAGTTAAGTTTCTGTTATATTTTTTGAAAAAATTCTCATCAATGTTTACATTATTTTTTTGATACAAAGGCGTTTGTTGTAAGTATTCCAAAGCCTCACAAATTTTAGCTGGTTTAATAGTTTCCTACATGTAATCAGACTTGTGCTCCACGTGCCTTTCCAGCTTTATTTGAATAGTTGACATTTCATCAAAAGTTCTAGGTAAAACATTTACCATCTCATTAATTTCAACTGGAACATTAACTATACTTCCCTTTAATGATAATTGAGGGTTAATAGCATATGGTTGCAATGCTTTAATTTGCATGAACGGAATATACGGAGATACCATTCGTTCTTCAAGTGCTGTCAAACTAGTTACAACTTGTGGAACATTTGGAAATTTTAAATCTGTATTTGCTGCTGTTTTTGGAACATCTCCTGATGTAATATATCTTTTACATGTCAAACAAACGTATTCAGATGAGTTATTGACAATTTTGTTAATAAATTCATTAATAGCCATTTTTGTCTCGTTAAACTCATTTCGTATTTTATTAATATTAAAATGTTCTACTGATTTTAAGAAAAACAAATTTTCACAACACAAACATACTATATCTGGACTCAATTTTCTGTTTTGCAAAAAGTTTATTATCAACACATTATGATAATATTCATTATTTTTGATGCCAATTTTAATCTTGTTATGAACAGAATTGCTGTAGTTTTCTCGATATCTAAAAAAATCGTCGTCTTAATAATCTCTTGCATTCAATGTCGCGTTTTCTTTCTTTTGCAATAAAGTTGAAATCTTCATGCAAAATAATAATCCTATCTCTGTTTTTAATTTGTTCACTTATTCGGTAATTTGTATCTTCTCTTGTAATTTTCGTTCTTTTTACATTTTTTTCCTTCTCTAATTCTCAATATGACGATTCTTTTCGAACACTTTTCATTCTTTGCAGATTCTTTTCTTTCTCTGCTTCTTTATAACGCAGATTTTGACGTGTTTCTCTCAATTTTTTCAGATTATTATCTTTCTCTGCTTCTTTATACGCCAGATTTTGACGTGTTTCTGTCATTCTTTGTAGATTTTTTCTTTTTCTGCTTCTTGATACGCCTGATTTTGACGTTTTTGTGTTATTCTTTGCAGATTCGTTTCTTTCTTTGCTTCTTTATACGCCAAATTTTGACGTGTTTCTGTCATTCTTTGCAGATTCTTTTTTTCTCTGCTTCTTTATACGCCAGATTTTGACGTGTTTCTGTCATTCTTTATAGATTTTTGTCTTTCTCGGTTTCTTTATATGCCAGATTTTGACGTTTTTGTATTATTCTTTGTAGATTCTTTTCTTTTTCTGCTTCTTTAAACGCCAAATTTTGACGTGTTTCTGTCATTCTTTGAAGATTCTTTTCTTTCTCTGCTTCTTTATACGCCAGATTTTGACGTGTTTCTGTCATTCTTTGCAGATTCTTGTCTTTCTCTGCTTCTTTATATGCCAGATTTTGACGTTTCTGTATTATTCTTTGTAGATTTTTTTCTTTCTCTGCTTCTTTATACGCCAGATTCTGACGTGTTCCTGTCATTTGTTGCAGATTCTTGTCTTTCCCTGCTTCTTTATATGCCAGATTTTGACGTTTTTGTATTATTCTTTATAGATTCTTTTTCTTCTCTGTTTCTTTATACACTACATTTTTTCGTGTTTGCATCATTCGTTGTCTGTTCTTGTGTCTTTCGACTTCCTTGTATATCCATTTCTTTAGTATTTCTGTTATTCTTTGTACATTCTTTTCCTTTTCTCGTTTACTATACGAAGGATCTTGTCGTAGTCTTTTCATTCGTTCAACTTTTTTTCTTCTCTCTCTTTCTCAAAGTATCTCTTGTTTCCTCTCATTTGCAATCTTATTTGCAAATTCATCTTTTTTAATATCATTAATATCACTCTCCGTTGCTTTTCCCATCGTTCAAAGAACAATCACGTTTTTGTTTAATGTTTTTTTTGTATATTTTGTTATTTATATTTATATTTTTTGCCAGTTTGTAATTTACGTATAAAATTTGTTTTAAAATAATTTTTCGGGATTTCAATTTATTTCTTTAAATGTTAAGCAACAATTAACTGGTACAGTTTCTAAAAATTATTGCTAATATACTTTTTTATTTTATTAAACACGTATTATGTATACTCACTTAAATTTGATGAGTCAAATATCACTCAAAACGAGTTATGCAAGTGCACGAAAAATGTAAATTAAATTTTTTTATTTTGAATCATCATAAGATAAGCACATAAGATTCCATCTATAACGGATACAAGAGTGTTCCGGATTGGGCGAGTTTCACGCGCACGGTGAGCTCTTCGCGACGGATGAGGAAGCGCTACCGCGATCCCGTTCTTATTGGCTGCGTGCGCGATTCCAGGAGCGCTTCGCGACCAATCAAATCGCGCGAGCGTTCGCACATCGACCCGCATATCTATCAAAATCGATTGGCATGGTTCTTCATCCTCGCGTCGTGGCGCCGCCGGATGCGCGCAAGAGAGTACGTTTGTAGCCGGCCGGTGAACCACACGTGTACAGATCCGCGAAACCGTGCCAGAACGAACCGGGTTGTGGGCCACGCGACAAGATCTCCGCTCGTTCCGCGACAAGATCTCCGCTCGCGCCGACAGAATCTCAGCTCGTGCCGCGACAAGATTAGCTCGCGTCGACTCGAGATTCGCGCTCGGACCGCGACAAGATTCTCCGCTCGCGCCGCGACAAGATGTCCGCCGTGAGCTCCGCCATCCCGCGTGTCGTTGCAATATAATCGCACGATCTCGTGGTTCACCGTGTCGCTGCAAAGTCTCCTTCGTCCAGTGAAAGACAGTACGTTTCGAAAGGCATTCTAAGTGTCTTCAGCTCAAAAGTTAAGTGCCGTGTTCGGCCGTATTCAGTTTCGCGAGTCGCGTGTGATTTGCGCCGCTTTCGGCCGTCACCCCTCGCGAAAGTTCGAAGTTCAAATGCAACCTCGCGGGTTGCGAGTGATCTGCGCCGCCTTCGGCCGTCACCCCTCGCAAGAGTTCAAAGTTCAAATGCAACCTCGCGGGTTGCCAGTGATCTGCGCTGCGCTCAGCCGTCACCCCTCGCGAGAGTTCAAGGCTCAAATGCAATCTCGCTGATTGCGAGTGATCTGCGCCGCGCTCGGCCGTCACCCTTCGCGAGAGTTTAAGTGCAATCTCACAAGTGGCGAGTGATCTGCACCGTATCGACCGTCATATCTCGTGAGATGAATTCAAATACCACGATGCTTGTGTAAGGTGCCGCGTTCGGCCGTTCTACCGCGTAAAAGACATTCCGCGACATTTCTGTAAGCGCCTCGTGCGCCGTGCGCCGTTATCGGCCATATTTGTGTAAGGTGCCGCGTTCGGCCGTTCTACCGCGTAAAAGACATTCCGCGACATTTCTGTAAGCGCCTCGTGCGCCGTGCGCCGTTATCGGCCATATTTGTGTAAGGTGCCGCGTTCGGCCGTTCTACCGCGTAAAAGACATTCCGCGACATTTCTATAAGCGCCTCGTGCGCCGTGCGCCGTGCGCCGTTATCGGCCATATTTGTGTAAGGTGCCGCGTTCGGCCGTTCTACCGCGTAAAAGACATTCCGCGATATTTCTGTAAGCGCCTCGTGCGCCGTGCGCCGTTATCGGCCATTTTGTACAAAGTCGATGTGTCATTGCTCGACACGATCATTCGAATAACAAGTGCCATCAGTCTGGTGTTCACGTGAAACCATGTTTGTGACACCTTGGCAAATAAAGACTCTCTCACAGTACAAATAACAAATTTTCAAGTGACTGACAATGCCCGTCCTGCGATCCTGCGATCCTACCGCGTACCTAAACGGAGCGCGAACCTCCCTACACCGCACCGCATTGAAACAAGTCTGGCTTCTGACTTCAGATGAGTTTCTGGTCCTTCGAGTTGAAACAAAGAGTTATTCCAAATTTTTATCTGAAATAATATATGTAACTAAAAATCTAAAACACATAAGATTATGTCTTTAACATTTATATTAATTTAACCTTAGAAGGCAGCTTTAAATAAACAGTTTTGAATAAATGTAACAACATATTATATACATTATTTTCCTTATTAAAAAACAAAGAAAATGCATTATTTAAGGGGTTATGCCACAGTAAAATTCTCAAAAAATCGAAGATTATCAAGGAAAGAGGAGCAGACATCGTAGACTAAAAGTAAATTAAAAATTTCTACAGTTAGATACGAAATAATAGTTACTCAAACTTTAAACGCGTTTTTCTCGAAATCACGTTTTTCAATTTGGCTTGCAGCCAAACTAAATTCTCTAGAGAAGTAGGTACCTATACATGACTTTTACGATTGGTTGAAAACTTTTTTTGTTATAAATGATTTTTCACTGAATTTTTTGTAAAAATAATACTTTTTGTCATATGTTCACCATTTCTACAAAAATAAATATTTTAACATATACATATGTACTTCTCTAGCAAATTTAATGCAGATTATGAAAAGATTTTGTTTTTTAACTTAAGTGAAAGTTAGAGGGGATGCTAAAAGAAATTATAAAGAAATTAGAGGAGCAGAAAAAAGAAAGAAGGAAGGACAAAGAGGAAATAAAAAATAAAATAAAAGGATTGAAAGAGGAATTTAAGAGAAGAGAAGAAATATGGGAGCAACAAAGGAAATCGATGGAAGAGAAATTAAAAAGTCTGGAGGAGAAAGTTGAGAAGGTAGATAAAAGTGGACCTGAAGGAAGCGAAGGAAGAGAGATTATCGAAAAAATGAAGGAGATAGAAAAAAACATAGAAATGACGGAGAGAGGAAGGAGGAGAAACAATATAATTGTAAAAAGAAAGAAGAGGAAAGAATAGGAGGCAAGGAGGAACAGGAAGGAATAAGAAGGGAGGAAGTAGAAGAAGTAATTAAAGAGATGAAAGAGAAGAAAGCTGCAGGTACAGATGGAATGCCAAATGAAGTATGGATATATAAAGGTGAAGGATTAAAAGAGAAAATATGGGAGGTGTGCGATACAGAGTGGAGGACAGGAGAGATAGCGGAAGATTGGAAAGAAGGTATAATAGTACCAATTGTAAAGAAAGGAGAAGGGAAAGAAGCCCAGGACTACAGAGGAGTAACGCTAATGAACACAAGTTACAAGATATATGCGGCAATTTTGGCTAAAAGATTGGAGAAGGAGGTGGAGGAAAGAAGAATTCTACCAGAAACTCAAGCTGGATTCAGAAAAGGAAGAGGTACAATGGAGAACATATATGCACTGAACTACGTAATTGGAAGAGCAGTTAGCAAAAAGAAAGGGAAGTTGGTAGCAGCATTCATAGATCTGAAAGCGGCATTCGACTCAGTAGAGGAAGAAAATTTGGGAAGTAATGAGAAGAGAGGGGATTAGTGAACAGCTGAGAGTTAGGATAGAAAACTTATATAGAGAGACCAGAAGTACCATAAGGATAAAGGGAGAAAAGAGGCCAGCATTCTGGACGGTCAAAGGAGTTAGACAGGGGTGTCCACTAAGCGCCATGCTTTTTATATTGCTGCTGGCGGATTTAGAGGAAACTATGAAGAAGGGACAAGATGAAGGAGTCGTAGTGGAAGAAATAAAATTTTGGACATTAGCATACGCAGACGACATAGTAGCTGTAGCAGAGGATGAAGAAGAGATGAGAAGAATGATAAAAAGAATGGAAAAATATTTTGACAGAAAAAAGCTGAGAGTGAATGTAGAGAAAACAAAGATAATGAGATTCAGGAGAGGAGGAGGCAAAATGAAGAAAATGGAATGGAAATGGAAAGGAGAAGAAATAGAGGAGGTAAAAGAATTCTGCTACCTAGGCTACACATTCTAAAGGAACGGAGGACAAGAGGCGCACATAAATGAAAGAGTTAGGAAAGCTACCATAGCAATGAGGCAGGTTTGGGGAATAGGAAAGAGGATATTTGGTGGAGACTCGATAAGAAGGATTAAATTATACGATTCGCTGGTTGCAAGCATAGCATTATACGGAGCAGAAGTGTGGGGATGGAAGGAGAGAGAGAAAAAAGAAAGAATGCACGAAAAGTATATAAGGTGGACATTGAACCTGGACTGGTGCACACCTGGATACATGGTAAGAGAAGAAACCAAAAGAGACAAAATAAGGATAAGGGCTGGTAAAAGGGCGATGAAATACGAGGAAAAACTGGAGAGAGGAGAGGGAAATGAGATTGCAAGAGAGTGCTGGAAAGAAATAAAATGTAATGTCATGAAGGAAAAAGCAAAATGGGAGGAGGAAAGAAAGTGCTTCTACGAAAAAAGAGGATTTGCAGTTGAAGAGATAGAAAAGAGAAGAGGTGAGGGATGGAGCAGTGTAGAGGAATTAGCGAGGAGAGACAAAGACATTCAAATTCAGGAGAAAGATGAAAGGATAAAAGAATCTAGATACAACAGGTGGTATAAAGAAGTAGTGGGAATCAAAAAGCCAGAATACCTGGAGAAAAAAGGGAAAGAGAGATCCATGATTAGGATAGTAAGATTTAGGCTGGGAAATGAGATGAGAGATGGAAAATACTGGGAACCGTTAGAGAAAAGAAGCTGTAGATTATGCGGAGCAGAGACGGAGTCATAGGAGCATGTCCTCGAACGGTGCACAAGAGGAGAGGAGGAGGAGGAGACAGAGGGAATTAGCGAAAAAGTAAGAAGAATACTAAACAACAAAGGTGAAGAAGAGAAGTGGATGGCGGAGATAGAAAGAAGGAGAAAGCAAGCGAGTTCGTTGGTGAATTAGGTAGATAGAGTATAGAGTAATTCAGACGATTTTTGTTACAGATAACCTAAAGGAAGGTGTTCAGAGGAGAAATTCGAAATGAAAGTTTACTTTTAGAGTTCAATTTTAATATTCTTTAATTCTCGGAAAGATATGCCCGCTACCGCTAATTCGCTCGAGATTCCGTCGAAGACTGACTAAAGCGCGTTTCGGAGAAACGAGTCGAGGTTCGTTGGAACGCGTGATGACACGCGTGTTTATATTGGATAGACAGAGGCGACCGAAAACGGTCAGACAAAGCCAAGACGCGAGGATGTAAATAGAGGCGAATAACAAGCTCATCGCCTGCTCGAACGAAAAATCGATATGAAGGCATTGTCAACATGAATCCTGAACATTCCGCCCGCCTCGGTATTGAAATTTCAATGCCGAATTATATAAGAACAATTAGAGAGCGTTAAGCGCGTTGTTTACAATACGTTAAATAAGTTTAGAGGGTAGATGAATACAATGCAATGAATATACGTTGAACTGGTGACACTAGTTGAGAAGCAAGATTAAAATAGAATGATTAATCGGAAACAGGCAGCGGGCACAATTTTACAATTGGTCTTTGAAATGTTGAAGTCGCGGTGCGAACGGTGACGACGCGAATAAGTCCATCCTGTCCGGCGTGCGTCTGTATGACTCGTCCAAGTGGCCACTTGACCGGAGGGTATCGGTCATCTATTAAGAGGACTAGAGACCCGATTTTGATTTGTCGGGAAGGATGCCGCCACTTCGAAATGTCCTGGAGCCTCTGTAAATATTCCCGAGTCCACCGACGCCAAAATCGTTGAGTGAGCTGCTGAAGAAACTGCCAGCGGGAAAGTCGCGTGGTAATCTCGTCCTGCAACGAAGGCTCCGGGATCATGGAAAGAGAACAGCCAATTAAAAAATGCGCGGGAGTGAGCGCTTCGAGATCAGCTGGATCGTCCGATAATGGACACAAAGGACGAGAATTGAGGATGGATTCGATTTGAATTAGAAGAGTGGAGAATTCTTCGTAAGTGAGGATTGAATCACCGATCAAGCGTCGGAGATAGAACTTAACGGATTTTACGGCGGCCTCCCATTTACCACCAAAGTGAGGAGCGGCCGGAGGATTAAAGCGCCACTCCGTTCCGGAGGAGGCCAGAATGTTAGCGATATCTGTGAGCTCGTGAGATGCGGCATCGAATAACCGGCGTAACTCCGCGTCAGCGCCGACAAAGTTCGTGCCACAGTCGCTGGTGAGAGAGGCACAGATACCTCGACGACCTGAGAATCTTTTGTAGGCTGCGAGGAAACCTTGGGTCGAGTAGTCGGTGGCCAGTTCGAGATGGACTGCGGAGGTGGCGAAGCAAACGAACAGGACGAGAAAGCCCTTGTAGGTGCGACCGGAGCGTCCACGCCAGGTTCGAAGCAAGAATGGGCCAGCATAGTCAACCCCAGCGTGCAGGAATGGCCTTGATGGCGTGACTCGCTTGGAAGGAAGCTGACCCATGAGCTCTGTTGCAGCGGCGGCGCGGTATCGCGTGCAGCGAACACAACGCCGAACGAAGGAGCTCACCGGAGCGCGGCCACCCAGGATCCAGAATCGTTGCCGAAGAACTGAAAGCATAAGCTGCACTCCACCGTGTAACGTTCGATGGTGAGTGTCGTTAAGAATTAGACGAGTTAGCGAAGAATCTCCCGGCAGTAAAATCGGGTGTTTCGCGTCCGGATCGAGTAGAGAATTGCGAAGACGACCGCCGACGCGTAAAAGTCCTTGATCGTCGACGAAAGGAGCTAATCGAAGTAGAGGGTGAGTCTTCGCAAGAACGGAACCCGTTGTTGCGAGCGTGGAGAGTTCGTTTGCAAAATAGTGTGTTTGAGTCTGTTTTAGCCAGAAGAGTTCGGCGTTACGAATTTCTGGCGGTGTTAATATGCGCGCTCGCGACGAATCCGAGCGTGTTCGAAAGCGTGAGACGGCGCGAATGAGCCAAGCGGTGACGCGAAGGAGCCGCGAGAGTTGCGAATACCGATCGACGAGGTTCCACAACGCGACTTGCGATGGCACCGCGAGAGTGGCTTGAGACGGTCGTTCCTCGAGATCATAAGTGGGATCGACGGATGGAACGGTCGACGGCCACCATGTGGGAGGTTGCGAGAGCCAAGCCGGTCCACCATAGATGATGATCGACGAGGGCGGTCGGTGAGATGCCGCGGGACGCGCAATCCGCGGGATTATCGCTCCCAGCGACGTGATGCCAACTCGCTGCGGGCACAAGGTCGTGGATAAGCACGACGCGATTGGCGACGTATTCCTTCCAGCGGCACGGCTCCCCGTTGATCCATGTAAGCGCGACAGTCGAATCCAGCCATATATGAACAGGCGTGTTATCGAGATTGAGCGCGGTCCTAACGGGAGGGATTAACCGGCAAAAGAGAACTGCGGCGTCGAGTTCGAGACGCGGAATTGTAACATTTTTGAGTGGCGCGACTTTGCTTTTGGCAGCAACGAGCGACACACGCGTAGAACCGAAATTGTCGATCACTCGCACGTAAATCACGGCACCAATCGCGTGTTGAGAAGCGTCGGAGAATCCGTGGAGCTCTATGGATGAAGATGATGACGAGAATCCGAGCCATCGGGGGACAGTGATCGAGACTCTGCTGAGTGCCTCCTCGAATTCTGTCCATCGATGAGCGTAGGTGTCCGGCAGAGGGCTGTCCTATTCCATCCTGAGTTTCCATAACTCCTGCAGAAGAATCTTCAAGGTGACGGTGATGGGCGTCATCCAGCCGAGCGGGTCGAAAACTTGAGCGATTCGTGAGAGCACGACACGTTTCGTGATGACGTTCGGAGATGCGGAGAAGCGCGGTTGTAGCACGAAGACATCTGACTGCGGATTCCATGTTAGTCCGAGTGCACGAGCGAAGGATTCGGACTGAAACTCGCGCGGTGAAGCGTCAGCGTGACGGCGGGTATCGATATCGGCGAGGATTTCGGATTCGTTGGTCGTCCACTTCTGAAGGGTAAAACCGCCCGCCATGAGAAGCTTGTCCACTTGCGTAGCTTTTGTGCGAGCTTGAGGAATGGTGTCGGCTCCAGAGAGTACATCGTCGATGTATGGTTCATCAAAAAGGATGTAAACTGCCTCAGGGAAGCGATGGCTTTCATCGAGTGCGAGTTGTTGTAACGTACTAATCGCGAGGTACGGAGAGCAGGTGAGACCGTAGGTCACGGCATGGAGTTGATAGACTAAGGGCGGCCCGAGCAGGCTCCACAGAATCAATAGATAGCGTCGATCATCCGGATGCACGAGGATTTGTCTGAACATTTTTTCAATGTCAGCAATGAACACGTACGGGTAACCGCGCCAGCGGAGGATGACGTAAGGAAGGTTCCTTTGCTTCTTCGGGCCTGAATGTAAGCACTGGTTGAGAGAAACCCCGTTCGTAGTTGGACAAGATGCGTCGAAGACTACGCGGAGCTTCGTTGTCGTGCTGCTATCTCGCAGGACGCCGTGATGCGGCAGAAAGTAACCCGAATCCGAGCCCGACTGGGGGATCGAGACTCGTGACATATGATTGAGATTTTCGTACTCGCGTAAAAACTTCGTTGCAAAACGAGCATTTAGCGGTCGAGGTCGTAGCGGCGTTGATACGAGCTGCTTGTTTACCGGGTTTCACCGTCCGCGATTGTTTATCCGCTTGACGAGGCGCGACCATCTCGAGAGCTCGCGTGCGCCCGTCGAGAAAGTCCTCGAGCTCCGAAAATGTCGCGGGCTCGGTGGTGCTTCCTTGGTGTAACTCCCAAGCTTCGCGCGATTCGGGATCCAGTCGTTTTGCGACAAAGTAAACGATGAGATAGTCCCATGATTCGGTTGGAGCACCGAGCGCTTGCAATCCGCCGAGAGCTTCTTTAACGGTCGCGATTAAGTCCTTGAGTTCCTCGGCGAATTTGCGAGTTAACGCTTGTAGTCCGAAAAGCCGATCTAAATAAGAGCTGACAAGGACGCGTTTGTTTTCGTAACGGGCAACCAACACGTCCCACGACCGCACGAAATTGTCGGCTGTAACGGCGAGATTTGAAATTCGGCGAGCTGCTTCCCCGGTTACATGATTTTTGAGATAATGTAACTTTTCGACCGGCGGAATGTCAGGATTTGAGACGATCATCGACGTGAATAAATCGCGAAATGACGGCCACGAATTGTAATCGCCCGAAAACTTAGGCAGCGAGATTTTTGGAAAAGCGCGAGCGATCGAATTACGCGAAGATGTAGATTGATCGAGCGAGCCATCCGTAATGGCCATAGGTGAGGCGGCTAAGTTTTGACGGAGCGTTAAGAGTTCGTCTTTATTCGCGAAATACACTGTTTCACACGCATCGTAATAATCCTGAACAAAATACTCGTGCCCCTTCAATTGCTCTGTCTGGGCAATAATTAAGGAGGCGTGAGACGCTTGGAACGTCTTCCAATTTGACTCCAACGAGGTGAGTCGCGTATCGATACTAAGAGGAGTAATTTTCTCCTTACCCAGTTTCTTGAGGTTGTCGACTACGCGGCTTATGCGATGTTTCAGTTCGATCTGCGTTCGAATAACTGCTTCAGGATTTGCCATTTTCTTGACGCGAACGACGCTTCTGTGCCGTCTTGTTGCGAAGAGAATTCGAAGGAACGAATAAGAGAGATGCACTGACTCGAGTTTCGATGCACTGTGCGAGCGAGAGTCTTCCGGACGTTCGCGCGTATACGACGAAGTCACGAAAAACCAATGCGAGAAACGAAATTCGCGGTGAAACGAGTTTTTTTTGTTTTACGAGAAATCTGTCGATTAAATCCGGCTCGAAGGACCATAAATGTTCAGAGGAGAAATTCGAAATGAAAGTTCACTTTTAGAGTTCAATTCTAATATTCTTTAATTCTCGGAAAGATATGCCCGCTACCGCTAATTCGCTCGAGATTCCGTCGAAGACTGACTAAAGCGCGTTTCGGAGAAACGAGTCGAGGTTCGTTGGAACGCGTGATGACACGCGTGTTTATATTGGATAGACAGAGGCGACCGAAAACGGTCAGACAAAGCCAAGACGCGAGGATGTAAATAGAGGCGAATAACAAGCTCATCGCCTGCTCGAACGAAAAATCGATATGAAGGCATCGTCTGAACAGAAGGAGAAAGGAAATCGGTGAAAAGAAGAATGGAGTTTAAGGGAAAGTTTTTAATAGAAAGGGAGGAGATAGATAGGATTGTAAAGGCATTAATGACCGCGACTGTACAAGAGATGTTGAAGGAATTCAAGGAGGAAAATAAAAGGAAAGATGAGGAAATAAGAAATCTAAAGGAGGAAGTAGAGAGTTTAAAGAGAAAGATGCGTAGGATGGAGCAGAACATGGGCAAAAGGAAGAGGGAGAACAGTGAGAAGAGGAAAGATAAGGTACAGAAAAGGAGATGGTAGGATAAGGAGTACGAAAAGAATGAGGACGAGAAGAGAAGGAAGAATATTATAATAAGGATTGAGAAAGAGAGATGGGAAGGAAAGGAGTCAAATTGGACTAAGGTGAAGGAGTTATTCTCGGAAGGGCTAAATGTAAAGGTAGAGGTGAAGGAGGTATGCGTGATAGGGCAGAGAGGAGAGTGGATAACGGTACTGGCAAAGATGGGGAGTGAGGAGGACAAGTGGAAGGTGCTGAATGCAAGGAGGAGGGAAGGAAACAGGCTGAAGGTTAAGATGGATGAGGATAAGTCGGTGGGGACGAGAGTTAAGGAAAGAGAGGAGAAAGAAAGGAGAAAAGAATGGAAAGAGGAGGAAAGCAGCAGATCGAGGAAGAGTGCGGAGGACGAGATCACGAGAAGGATGGAGGAAAGTCTGTTAATGGATTCTGACGAGAACGAGGCGGAGAGGAAGAAAAGAGAATAGGATAAAGTAAGAGAGAAGGGAGAGTTAGAAGGATAAATGGAGAAAAAGAGAGGAGAGAGAAGGGAGAGTAAGGAGAGATGGAGAAAAAGGTAAGATGGTATTGGAAAGAAAATTGTAATATTCTTTTTTTTTTATCAGAGTAGGAGAGAGAGTAGGTAAGGCAGAAAGCGCAGGTGCTGAAGGGCGTGAGTCGAAAGGAGGGAAGAGCTGAGACAGGAAGGAGGGAGCCGGAAGAGTGCGGGACGAAAAGAGGCGAAGGAGAAGGCGGGAGAGGATTGAGACGGAAGAGGGAGGGAAGGGAAATGAGAGAAATGTGAGGTCGCACAATGGCCAGGCTAAAGGGTGTGACTGGGATTGTAAAGATTTTTTCGACCATTTTTGCTGAAAAAAACGCCTTTCCAGCACTGAAAGGGGAGCGAAATAAAAAATAATTGAAATTGAACTTAAGTGAAAGTTTACTGCACTTCTGCTACAAGCCCTGGAGGACCTCCAGAAATAAGCAGTTCCGCTTGTAAAGCTCCAGCGCTGCCATTTTGATACAAATAAATTAAACAAAAATTGTTTTATACAGGGTGTCCCATTTTAATGTCCCACCTCAAATAACTTTCTTATTTTTGATTGTAGAAAGAAATGTTTCAGACAAAAGTTGTATGGTTTCGTGGAAGACATAAGATGGTGCCATTAGTTTGACCTTGAATAGTTGCTTGAAGGACACGTGAAGGTCACCTTCAATTTCTTAAGTGGAACCACCTACTTTTTATTACATATTCTTCTAGCTTACATCGAGGGCTTTCCAAAACAATTAAATACCTTTTCGTTAAGTACTTTTTAAGTTATAAGGCAAGATGAAAAGCACAATCCGGCCGGTCAAAGCAAGATGAAAAGCACGATCCGGACGGTCAAGGCAAGATCAAAAGCACGATCCGGCCAATCAAGGCAAGATGAAAAGCACGATCCGACCGGTCAAGGCAAGATAAAAAGCACGATTCGACCGGTTAAGGCAAGATGAAAAGCATGATCCGGCCGGTCAAGGCAAGATCAAAACCACGATCCGGCCGGTCAAGGCAAGATCAAAAGCACGATTCGACCGGTTAAAGCAAGATAAAAAGCACGATCCGGCCGGTCAAGGCAAGATCAAAACCACGATCCGGCCGGTCAAGGTAAGATCAAAAGCACGATCCGGCCGATCAAGGCAAGATCAAAACCACGATCCGGCCGGTAAAGACAAGATCAAAAGCACGATCCGGCCGATCAAGGCAAGATAAAAAGCACGATCCGGCCGATCAAGGCAAGATCGGGTCATGTGTACAATTATTGTAGGTGTTCAAAAAAACCGCCATTTACTTCGATACAAATGCCCAACCTACAATAATTGTACACATGACCCGATCTTGCCTTGACCGGCCGGATCGTGGTTTTGATCTTGCCTTGACCGGCCGGATCGTGCTTTTCATCTTGCCTTAACCGGTCGAATCGTGCTTTTGATCTTGCCTTGACCGGCTGGATCGTGGTTTTGATCTTGCCTTGGCCGGCCGGATCGTTCTTTTGATCTTGCCTTGACCGGCCGGATCGTGCTTTTGATCTTGCCTTGACCGGCCGGATCGTGTATTTCATCTTGCCTTGATCGGCCGGATCGTGCTTTTGATCTTACCTTGACCGGCCGAATCGTGGTTTTGATCTTGCCTTGACCGGCCGGATCGTGCTTTTCATCTTGCCTTAACCGGTCGAATCGTGCTTTTGATCTTGCCTTGACCGGCTGGATCGTGGTTTTGATCTTGCCTTGGCCGGCCGGATCGTGCTTTTGATCTTGCCTTGACCGGCCGGATCGTGCTTTTGATCTTGCCTTGACCGGCCGGATCGTGTATTTCATCTTGCCTTGATCGGCCGGATCGTGCTTTTGATCTTACCTTGACCGGCCGGATCGTGCTTTTGATCTTGCCTTTACCGGCCGGATCGTGGTTTTGATCTTGCCTTGACCGGCCGGATCGTGCTTTTGATCTTGCCTTGACCGGCCGGATCGTGCTTTTTATCTTGCCTTAACCGGTCGAATCGTGCTTTTGATCTTGCCTTGACCGGCCGGATCGTGCTTTTCATCTTGCCTTAACCGGTCGAATCGTGCTTTTTATCTTGCCTTGACCGGTCGGATCGTGCTTTTCATCTTGCCTTGACCGGCCGGATCGTGCTTTTGATCTTGCCTTGATCGTCCGGATCGTGCTTTTCATCTTGCTTTGACCGGCCGGATTGTGCTTTTCATCTTGCCTTATAACTTAAAAAGTACTTAACGAAAAGGTATTTAATTGTTTTGGAAAGCCCTCGATGTAAGCTAGAAAAATATGTAATGAAAAGTAGGTGGTTCCACTTAAGAAATTGAAGGTCACCTTCACGTGTCCTTCAAGCAACTATTCAAGGTCAAACTAATGGCACCATCTTATGTCTTCCACGAAACCATACAACTTTTGTCTGAAACATTTCTTTCTACAATCAAAAATAAGAAAGTTATTTGAGGTGGGACATTAAAATGGGACACCCTGTTTTATATAGTTTAAAGACATGTAGAATACAGGCCTTAGAACCAAATTTTTATTTATTTTATTATTTAGCTACAAAAAATTCCGAAAGTTACTCTACGTTTTCTGGTGTTCACTGTGGCGTAACTCCTCAACTATTAATTTACTGTTGATAGAAAGGATTAAAACACCTGAAAAGTTTGGAATACCTTACCACCCACCTTTTTCCTTTGAAGCTCATCAAATTCAGTTATGCCTTCCAGGGTTAATTATGTGATTGTGCCGTTCTATACTACGTTCAACGAGATGATATTTGGATCCGACAAAAACTTTTCCGTTTCGCGCAGGTCTTTAACCAAAAAACGTCTATTTACATATACGATACCATAAGCTAACCTTAAACCGGTATTCATAGTCGGATCTTATTTCAAGATTTCTGAGCAAAAATTTTCATATATGGTCGCATATAAATATATATTATTATATATAGTTTATATATAATATGATTATATCTCATAATGTATTATACCATACATGGTGTAATATAATGTCGTATGTTATTATATATGGCTTTATATTTAGTCATGTATGGTCATTTATAATATATATATCAGATATGAAACCAGATATGCTCAAACCTATTTTCATATCTAAACATATATGACTTTTATATCAAATCATGCATGATCATTCTATAACGCATATAGCTATAGTATTGAGTCATATATGATGAGATATAAAACCATGCAAAAACATATCTGCTTTTACAGAACCAGATATGATGTTTAACATAATCATACATCTAATTATTTATTTAGTTATGTATGATGGACAAATTAAAATTTTATCATAAAGGTTTATTTACACGTATAGAGAAAAAGAAAAATTAAAATTTATATTTTACAGATCGACTTTCTTTATTAAAAGAATTGAAAAATATAGGTTATTTTGAAGGGAATTTAATAAGCTTTAAGATGCTGAAATGTAAAATTTAATTTAAATAATAAATCCTTAAGGACTCTCGAAAATTCAAATACAATATAATTGGCCATGAGAGTCAAACGCGGTACTTAGTGCGTATTTTAATCAAACTGATTAAATTATATTCCGTAAGTTTCCAACATATTAACTGCGCGCCGATTATTTGTCGGACTTTAAACACAGCTATCATTGGAACATTAAAAATTCCCTGTCCCTTCCCTAATTAAATCGATATCGACTTAATATTAAAATCACTGTAAAAGAACTTATTGCGAAAAATATTACCCCAGCCAGGGTTTGAACCTGGAATCTCCCGCATTCCGTTCGGGTGTCTTAACCAATTCGACAACCGGGGCATGTGGTAATTTATTGTTTATTCACGTCGCCTGAGAAAGACGTTCAAATTATTATTCTCTGTAACGACTACACGTACGATCAAACAATGAATTTTCAACTAAATAGGTTTTACCCCAAGGGCAATAATGTCATGGTGAAACCAAAAGATAGGGCTTATTAGTTTAGCAGAAACCTCGCTATCGCATATTAGGAGCCTATCTCATAATAGGGGACTTTCCTCTATATATATTATATTTTAACATATAATTTAAACATAAAATATATTTTATTGGTTTTACCAAATCTGCTTTCTTAGATTTGGCCGTTTACATTGCAACCCGTTTTTCCTCGGTCTCGCCCGCCGAGAAGGCGCGGCTGCAAATTAGCCACAGATAGACGGATAGGTAGAACAAAGGTATCCGCGAGGTACTCAGGCAGGTCGAGGGTAACCGCGAGGTATTCGAGTCGGCCAAGACTCAAAGATAGACGCGAGGTATTCCGGTATTTCCCCGATCCCCGCGAGGTATTCAAACAGGTAGTATCTCGAGGCATTCGCAAGGTATCCCAACAGGTACGATATTCGCGAGGTATTCAAACAGGTAGTATCTCGAGGTATCCGCAAGGTATCCCAACAGGTACGATGTTCGCGAGGTAACACTAAAGCTTGGGCGCCAGGTGCGAGTACGCGCACCACGTTTCCGTAATCTGATCCTCAGCGCAATCACCCGGACGCGCTCGTCCACTCAGGGCGCGAGGCGAGTTTGATACTCTGAGGGGAGGGAGAGGGGCGGCGTAGCGCAATCAACACAATCACATATAAAAATAAAGTAACAAAGTATATTTCCGAGAATAATAGGAAGATAAGGTATATCAGATATACAATATGTTTCCGTCAGAAGATACACGGAATAAAGTATACGGAATAAAGACGCGTATGTTTCCGTTGAACGCGAACAATAAACGGGCCGCGACACACTCACACACGCACACGGTACACACAGATGCAACAGGCGAGTCCCGCAACTCACTCGTACCACGCGAGATCCCCGCGACTCACACACGCACACACACACGAAGTCCACGCGAATTAGCTCAAAACGATAATTGCCAATTATGGCTGCGTAATTTTCCCGGGTCGCCCGCGACATTCGCCCGCGGGCCGACACCCCACACAAATCCGCGACGGCCTCAGCGAATGCGCGACACAATTCCGCGCGACATTCCTACGCCGTCCGTGACGCAATACCGCGATTTTTCCCCCGGTCCGCTTTACGGCGTCCGCGGGACACGGCACTCCTCCCAATATCACTCACGACCGAAAGCTCTATGCCGCGACACCACGCGATTCCCCCGAGGTCCCCGGAGGGATCCTCTCGCCCAACGCCCGACTGTCGGCCCCGCGATTCTCGAGGAGGGCTTCAACTTGCCTAACTTGTGTGCGCCCCCGGCCGGGCCCCCTTAACCGAGCCTCCAGGCACTAGGTAACAAAGGAAGCGACAGGAAATTCACCCGCACGAGGCAAACGTACGTGCTGAGGTAACCGCGAGATAACAGAGACGGGCTGGGGCCGGGGTCGCACACCGAACGCGATGAGACACCGGGATGGAGATCTTACATGTTCCGCCGCAATCCGCTCGCCTCGGTTGCTGTTGGCTGCTGCGTCGGGCTCACCAGGCTGGGGGTGGACTCGGACCTGTCCACTCGATGGTAGCTGGCACGACAGTGTCGGGTAGTCCGTCCGGCGAGACCACGTCGGGCCCCCGCGCATGCGCATCCGCCCGCGGCCGTTCCTCCCGTCGATCCGTCCTTCGCGCAGCTCATCGCTCGCGGTGTCGTATGGGACGCCCGCCATGTTTCCGCGGGACTTTCGACGGGTGTTTCTCGCCTCGGTGGTCTGGCGGTCCCGGTCGAGACTCCAGGAGCCTCAAATATGCACGCCAGGCTGGCCAGGCCTCGGCTGCCGACCGTATTTTGCGTGTCCCTGTCGACGGTGCTCCGAGTCGGTTCTCCGCCCCATGGCAGCGGCACCGTACCCTCCGTCTAATTTCCGGCGCTGCGTCCTCGATTCTCCCTTGGCTGCGGAGGCTCGGAGGACTCGGCTCGCCTTGCGGGGATGTTGGGTGGTCTAGCGGCGGGCCCTGACGTGACTCGCCCGTCGGCGAACCGTCCCATCCGGTTCCCCTCTGGTGCTCCGCTGCTCCCTCGTCGCGACACGAAGTCGTTACACGGGTGGCTAATCTTCCACCCCGGGTGCTCTCATCACGCTCCTAAAATCTTAATCTTAAATCAACGCAAGCAGCCCTCCCCGATTCGCGCCGAGGCGCCACCCCACTCCCCGCCGGCTTTCCCCTCGGCCGAGCATACGTCCGGGCAGGTGACGCGACCATGTCACGTCACAACATATAAAAGAATCAACTTTTATGACATGATTCGTTGATTTAATTTGTGCTATTCTATTATAATAATATCTTTATTTTCAATTACAGGTATTATGTGGTATATTTCTATTTTTTTGTCTAGGCATTAAAATATTTTTCTGTGGTCAATTTTAAAACGATTGAATACAAGAAATAGTGAAGACATACCAAATAAGTATTTCTTTTATATATACAAATATATATTGTGACGTTGCGGCACCGCCGCGCGTGGCAGCGTCCCCGCCGCCGTCACAAGGCGCGGGGTTCGCGCCCAATGACGGGCCGGGAGTGCACTGAGCGTCGAGATCTCCAAGGGGCATTAGTTGAAATGTTAAGAATTGTTATTTATTTTATTGTGGTTATTTTTATGAGCGGCGCCCCACCGATTGAAGAGGAGGACGCCGCACCGAGGATAAGCTGTCGGCGAGAATTTGCGGCTCACCCGTTAGAGGCTCGAGAGGGGCGGCCCGGCGAGGCGAAGCACGAGGCGGCGATCGGAGGATGAGGAGCTCCACGTGAGCCTAGCAGGGGCGGTCACGGGTATCGTCGCGAGGACGCACGGCGCCCCGAGCCCGAGGAATCACGAGCCGCGGACACTAACGGGCTGAGTTGCCGGATCCAGAGATGGAGTATCAGCGGCCGGAGCCAACAACGAGGCGGTCCCCTCCCCCAGAGGAAAACGAGGGCGAGACGGACCCGGAAAATTATAGCGAGGGTGCAAGGCGCCCCTCCGATCTACGGCGTTGCGTTGCGCGGATCGAAGGGATCACGCGCGACGTCGATGACGGACGTGCCGGCGCGCAATGCGGTCGCGCAACCCCCGCGTGGGGGCGAAGAGTTCGACTCGCGATCGAGTGCGACGTCGCTCTTCCTCTTCTGCGCTGTCCGCCGAGCCGAGTACACGTTTCGCGCTATCGTGTCACCGCGCGTTTGTGAGGTGGGATCCCGGCCCGTTAGCGGAATCTCGAGCCGCAGCCGACCCGAGCGAGCGAGGAGACCGTGCCGGCGAGGACCATCCACGAGAGCAGCGTATCGGTAAGGTCGCCCGTGAGATATTCTGTGAGCCACGAACGGACTGCGAGGGGTCGCGCTCCCGCTCTGTGGTCGACCCGCCATTTTCGCGTTTCGTAGTCGATCAAGTTGCGATCGAACCCTATTGCCTGGGGTTGTCGCTTAGAGTCTTGTCGACTTAAGGGGTAATACCTAGCCGGAAGCAAAAAATTAAAGGGTTTTTTGTGAATTTTTTGTGACTTTGCTAATCAATCGATCAATATGAAATTTTGAGGGGTTATTACACTTGTCTTGAGGTGCAAGAAAACATTTTTTATTTTTACTTTTATTACAAAATGGCGGCGCATCAGTGCGCGGAAGGAGGGTCGATTTTTTCGCGGCGTCCCGCGGCTGGCAGTAGAAGTGTCCAACGTTTTTATCTGGAACAATGACAAAAATTTTTTTACAATCTACATGAGTATAGCTATGGAAGTACACATGAATATTAAAAAATATTGATTTTTGCAAATTTGGCAGCCATTTGGAAAAAACAATCGATTTTCGACAAAAAACTCGGCCTTTATTTGTTTATACAAATCGTAATTGTTTATCGATCTTAAAAATCGTGTGTACTTCCATAGACAATCTATCTAAGAAGCTACAGTTAAAATTTCAAGTCAATCGGATAAAAATTACTCGAGTTCTACTGCCAGCCGTGTCTGAAAAAGTAGTTTCGAGAAAAACGCGTTTAAAAGTTTGACAATGTGTTTACTACATGAAATTTGTAAGATATAGACTTGCTGATTTTTTTACCTTTACTCTGCTATCCCAGCACCATATAACTGGCCTTCCAAGTTGATGTCAGTCCTTTCCGAATATTTTTTCGCTGATTTGGCATTACGACGTTCGGTTCTGACGGCGTCGGACATTGAGCGCTCGGCGAGTTTAATGCGGCGCGAGTCGGCTTCCAAGCAAAAGTCGAAACATTGACGACCAACAGTAATGCCGAGTACATCCATGATCTTCATGATACCAGATAGCCCGTCGTTAAAAGTTACAACCGAAATATTTGTTGCGATGTCCAACACCCCCTTTCCGCTTGAAACCGTTTTCGGAGCAATCGTCCAAACTACAGAATTGAACGATTCATTCGAATTTTGGGTGAATCCTCCCAAGCAGCGCGATAAAAGATCGTCTGAACTAAGTTCGTCGTATATTGGTTTTATGGCATCGAAAACATCTTTGTGCATTGCAGGATTATGTTCATAATCATCGAGAGTTTCTGAAGCTTGCGCTCGTTGCCAAGAACACCACGATGTTATTCCAGTCGGGCATTTATCGTGTTGCGGGTTGTCGTCGGTTGAAATCTTGTGCTCTAATGTTGCATAAATATCATTTCGCATTTTATCTACCGATTCCGGATTTCTTCTGATTGCAAGGCCGTAAAAAATAGACAATTCGTCTATGAGTTTTCCAGTTAATTTTCCACGGCCTCCCAGACCTTTGGTTTTCTTCTTTACATTTCTTAGTCTTGTTCCCATTCTCTTCTGCACATGGTCAATGCACTCCTTCTTAGTAACAGCAAAATCGCCATATGGCTTGGCATCAATGATCCCTTTAAAAGTTTTGGAATCGCCGTCGCCGATGTAGCTACCGTACTTGACGTTGTACAGAGTTTCGGATCGTTTGAACATTTCAGTAACCGCATCAACTTCCATCTTCCCCGCTGATCCGGTGTGATTAGCTTGGCATTCCAAGTTATGATTTTCTGCCCATTCTTCGTATTCAGCGGTGCCTTCTTTCTTCTTCCAATATTCGCATGACTTGCAGTATTTCGATTTTACGCACACGTCTAATACTTGACCGGTAAACCAACCGATAAGAGTCACTAATCCAAAAAGCGAAGAGAAGCCTCTTTTCCTCCATGAACCGTCGCCCGAAACGATAATCTCGTTAGTATTTTTGTGTTCGAGGGTCTTCTTTATTTCGTCTTCTGCCGCTTTCTTCATACTCATATCTCTTATATACACAGTAGCAGTTAAAATACTTTTTAATATCAAATCATACGTCGATTGAAAAACGGGCTTCGGGAGATCCATAAATGCGCAGAATTTTTTTATGCCATTTAATCCAATTCCGAGAAGGCGCATTGCAAAAATAATTCTTGTATTAACTTCATAAATATGATCATTTATAACCGGGCAATTATTGATAACAAATTCACCGCATTCATTACACGTCAAAACGATTTTAAAACCGAGCCCGCGCTTGCTTGTTTCCGTGAAACGTACGTCACCCTTGCACTTTTTGCACACTATCATTTGTGACAGAGTTGTAAATACCACCATAAAATTGATGAGACGATACCCGAAACCTTCATCGATATTTCTGTCGTCGTCAGCAACGTCGTTTCAGTTTTTTTGCAGAAGCACTCAGGAACTCGTCTGGCACGCTGTCCATAGAATGCCGGTTAGGTGGTTTTCGATTGGTTATTTTGCTTCGTTTAGTAGTACGGGTTTGAGATTTGTCACCTTTTTTGTCTTTGTACACTTTATCACTCATGATTGAATACAAAAGTTCACAAAATAATCGAAATCACGACTCAAATGCACGAGAAAACTGTGTATACAACGCTCACAACACGTGTTCGCACCTTCATTTCAACGGCTAAAATGGCTACACAGGCAACATATGTTCAATGCTTGCTTCAAACTACCAACTAGCGACATCTGTACTTTATTTAGAAACTAATTAGTGTACCGTCGCACCGCCGTTAATGAATAAAAGGGACAAAACTCGCTTCGAAATTCAATTTGTCATTTTGACGCGCTCGGAGTTGCTTCAAAAATTCGACTTTTACGAGCACTTAAAAAATTTTTTCTACAATAAATCATGTCAGACATCATTCTTGACATGTTTTTACGTCATCTAAGCCAATAAAAAAAAAATGGTCAAAAAAAAATTCCGGCTAGGTATTACCCCTTAATTTTTGGTTTGGTGGGCGGTCGACACCAAGCGCGAGGGGCCCCGAAAGCGGTTGTCGTAGGCGTTAGGTATCAGGGAACGAGCCTCTGGAGATCTACGGTCGAGGAAGCGCCGGAGAGCCCCCGGATATCGGGGTACGCAAAACGCGAGTGATAACGTGTTGCGACGGCGAGTATTCACGTTCGCACCCGATTCGACTCGCGTGAGGGCCGTGTGTTTGTCGCGCACGTTTCGAATTAGTTTAAGTTGTCGGATGAATCCCGATTATATTTCGCGAGCGGCGTAGGGCCGCGTATTAGTTGTCGATTATATTTCGCGAGCGGCGTAATTATAGCGTATTTCGTGCATTAGTCGCTGTCTCGGCGGTCGCGATATTCTTGTGACATCTCGCGATATTATCTTCGTTGTCGCGATCTGTGCTATTCCGTATACTTCCGGATTTCTTGCGACTCGCGCTATTTCGTGTATTCTTTCGTGCGTATCATTCTATGTAATTTTGCGTATTATTGCGTATTATCTCTCGTATTTTCTTTCGTACTAGATTCCGTATTAGCTGTCGTTTTAGATGCTTGCGAGCAAAGTTAGCATAATTCATCGCGTGTATTTTTGCGGCCTGCGATCGTCGCGGCATTATTTCTTTGATTCCATTCTGTACGTGCTGTCGTTTTATACTACTCGCTGTCGTCACCGTTGTTCCGACGCGCTTCTAAGTCATTCGTTAATTATGTTTCTCCGCCGACCGAGAAAGTGAATGCTGTTATTCGCACCGTCTTTGTCAACCGACGGGACAAACTTTGTACTATTAACTGGCTGCGATCGGAATAAAGGTAGTTATTATTAGTTAAATTAACGACTTTCGCGCGACTTATTCACCCGTCCCCCGCATTCCTGAGCGCTGCCCGGCATCTACCCTGCCCCTCCACCGTTAGGTTGAGCTAGCTAGCCCCTCGTGCCGAAGGTATCCTCGATCTTTTCGATTTTTGCGTGTATCGGTAATTGTTTCGCGGTTCGGTGACGCGTCGCTGTACGTGTCTGGCGCCCAACAAAATTCTTTCGCGATTGATCGACCGCCTTCCGGGTACGAGGGAACCCGTTTTAGAGAGGCCTAACATCCCGCTCTCCCTTTTGATCCGCTATTTGAGAAAATAGTGTGACAATATATAAATGGGAAAATATATATTAATTTCGACAACGATTGGCTAGCTAAAGGATGTTAATTAGAATTAAGAATTTATTGCGAAAAATATTGCCCCAGCCAGGGTTTGAACCTGGAACCTCCCGCTCTCCGTGCAGGCGTCGTCCCAATTCGACCACTGAGGCATGTGGCAATATTTATCGCAATAACAAATATACACATATTATTTTTGCTCCAACATTAGATAACTGCGCGCCGACTTGGTTTGTCAGACTTTTAACACAGCTCCTGTTGGAATATATCCCCTCCCTTACCCTTAGTTAAATCGATTCGATTATTGGGACGACGCCTGCACGGAGAGCGGGAGGTTCCAGGTTTAAACCCTGGCTGGAGCCATATTTTTCGCAATAAATTCTAAATTCTAATTAACATCCTTTAGCTAGCCAATCGTTGTCGGAATTAATATATATTTTCCCGTTAATCAATTATTGGCGAAATATACTAACCATTACTTTCTGTTTATTACACATTATCGACCTAAAAAATGATGTTAACATTAGTTAATCGAATCGATTTAACTAATGTTAAGGGTAAGGGAGGGGATATATTCCAACAGGAGCTGTGTTAAAAGTCTGACAAACCAAGTCGGCGTGCAGTTATCTAATGTTGGAGCAAAAATAATATGTGTATATTTGTTATTGCGATAAATATTGCCACATGCCTCAATGGTCGAATTGGGACGACGCCTGCACGGAGAGCGGGAGGTTCCAGGTTCAAACCCTGGCTGCGGCAATATTTTTCGCAATAAATTATAAATTCTAATTAACATTCTTTAGCTAGCCAATCGTTGTCGGAATTAATATATATTTTCCCGTTAATCAATTATTGGCGAAATATACCATTTCTTTCTATACATATAAATATATAATGTTTCATGTACAATTTGACATTATTATATATGAGTTAAAGTATTCACTTTTTGATGACTTTACCTTGATACTTTTATACATAGAATAATGAAAGAAATCGAATAATAATATTAATTTTTACATTTGTGCAATTTTTCAAAGTTAAGTGCGCCCACAAAATGCAATTTAAAAATAATTTTTTCTGTTTTTTTTTTAGAACATTCGATTCCTTTCATTCTATGTATAAAAGTATCCAGGTAAAATCATCAAAAAGTGAATACTTTACTAGATATTTCATATTTTATATTAGAATGTTATGATATTTGAAATATCTCAGGAAATTCTTAAAGCTCCTCTTTAAGAATTTCCTGACATTTATTATAGCTTTATTATAGTGTTTTTAAAACGTCCCGATCGATAGGTAAAATCAGGTTCACGTGAAAAGATTCATGATTATTGATTGACCCCCAGTACTTGCAGTGAATATCGGAATGCAGCCATCTTAAAATTGTGCTTAAGACGTTCTTAAATATAAGATCCGATTATGAATACCGGCTACAGAGCCGTATTAGCATCTTAAGACATTACTTAAGACAGTCTTGAAATAAGATTCGACCATTTGACTATGAACACGGGTCTACGAATATTATTTAAAACGATCGCAATTTGAAAGCTTCTATGGACAATATTATATCAGAACAAAAGGCCTTAGATTTTTGAATGTAGATCTCGTTCACGAGATATTAGTTAGTATTCGACATGTGTAAAGTTTTTAAAGCGTCAATAGAAAGTTCCGTAAAATTTAATTTAGCGTTTGAAGGAAATTTCAGCGCAAAATAAATGTTGCTCCTCTCTCTCTTTCTCTCTTTCTTTGTTAGTGAAGAAACGTAAATTTATAAATCCGATTCTAAAGAAACATGTAAACGCTAAGCAATTGACACACTTATACAATAATACATTATTCTTTTAGTAATATATTGTTATATGTAGGCATATTATAAAAGTAAATTATTAGTAACATTATTAAATGCACTGTTATTACATTATATTAATATTTTTTATTTTATAAATACCTTATTCTCTCTTTCTCTCTCTCTTTCTCTCTCTCTCTCTCTCTGTTCGACATAATTCAAAATACTTATTTTTAAAAAAACCTAAAGAAGGTAAACCAGTATCAACTCTATTCAACGAGAATCTTCAGCAATAGCAGTTTTAGCAAAACAGAGAGTTATTTAAATACACCTGTCTGTATGATGTGACGTGACGGCTCGCCGCACGTGACAGCGCCCCGCCGCCGTCACAGGGCGCGGGTTCGCGCCCGCGAACGAGCCAGGAGAGCAACCGCGAAATCTCCAGGGGGCCTCTGAAGTAAAACGCTTACTTTTATTTATTTTCTTTGTAATTTCTTTTGTATGAAAACGCGGGACCTCACCGGGGCACCGCGCTTCGGATATAGAGTACGGAAGCCGACAACGGGAGCGGGACCTGTAGAGAGGGACGAGGCGGCACGGGGACGTCACGAGGCGGACCGGCGGCCCGACCGCGGGGCGGACGCGCACGGCGCAGCGGAGCGGCGAGAAGCCGCCAAGGCCACGACAAGGCCTTTCTCCCCAAGCAGGCGAGTGTTGTCGCCCGGACCAACCCCAGGACACCCGAACGTGCCCGGGACGCCTGGCCAGCGTTCCGGGGTTCGCGAGGGAAGCATCGGACGAGGGGGATCCCGGCCCGATCGTACAAAACCATCGGGCGGAAGATTCCGCCCATTCCGAAGGGCGCCTACAAGATTCAAGGGCCCCGCCGAACACCGGCGACAACGCGCGCGTGATCAGCGACGCGCCCGGCCCCGATTGGTCGCGACACAGCGCCTGAATATCGCGCAATCCCCATGGAGGGGCGCGCTCTCGATTTTCCATCGAGCGGACCGCTCGATCTCTTCTGGGTCGTCCGCCGTGGCAGCAAGTCGTCTCGCGTGGTTCCGCGAAAATTGTATTTCCGCAATCAGTTACCGCGTGTTAGAGTGTGTCGCCGAGGAGCAGACCACCCCGGCGCCCTGTGACGAGGATCCGACTACGTCGACGAGGGGTCAGCGGAACCGGTGAGGTTGCCCTACATTTATGGTGTGAACAGCCACGGGGAAGCCGCGAGTGCCGTGTTTTCGTCTCGCCCCGACCGCCGTCTTTCGGGATATCGCGTATCGCGAGCGCGTGTTCTTTCCGGAAATTAGTGTTAGTGAAAATCGTCGGACACGACGTATGCCGGACGCGGCGGATAAATTGGCCGGAAACGGCATAGAGTCTCGCGAGATTCGGACTCGCGATCGGGTCTCGCGGGTATTCGTTTTGGTGAAGGCGGTCGGTGGCGGGCGCGAGGGGCCTCGCGACGACGAAACCGTGCGCGGTGGGATTTTCCGCGATATATAGAGCAACTCGGCCTCCTGGGGATCGCGACCGCGGGGTCGCGAGGTAGCAGCGGCGGTCATCGGGGCCGTCAGCGTCGCGACACCCTGTCGGATTTAGAGTCTCGCGTTTCGCGCTGATTTCTTAAATTTTCGCGTATTGACAAGTGTCGTCGAACTGTTCTCGAGGAGTCGCATCGGCGCTCCTTTATCGCGTATCGCCGGAGAGTGGCCCTGCGGGGTACCTGCCCGCGTATCGCATAGAGACCATCGTGACATCGTTGTTCGCGATACGGGCGAAACCATTGTTTAATCGTCGCGTAAGTGTTGAGCCATTTGGCGTTGCGTTAATTGTGATAGGGGTGTCGCGAGTAATTTCTAGATCGCGTTAGCGTACCTGCGATCGTGCGAGCGACCGACCAACGACCTTCGTGCGTCGCAGCTTGTTTTTGCGAGAAAATTCCGGCGCGCCCAGCGGGGTGCCGAACGTAGATTGTATTGCGCAGACTTGTCGATCCCTTCTCGCGATAATATTTAACGATTTGGCGGTGTTAGTAATAAGTTAGATTTAAGTTTTGTTTTCGCGATAAGTCTGTTTGTCGAATCAATTAGATCTGCGTTTTGTTTCCACGATAAGTCTGTGTATCGAATATTTAGATTCACGTTTTGTCTTCGCAATAAGTCTTTTTCTCAAATTGATTAGATTTAAGTTTTGTTCTCGCGACAAGCCTGTTTGTCGGACTATACGTCTTAAGGGGTAATACCTAGCCGGAATTTTTTTTTGACCATTTTTTTTTTATTGGCTTAGATGACGTAAAAACATGTCAAGAATGATGTCTGACATGATTTATTGTAGAAAAAATTTTTTAAGTGCTCGTAAAAGTCGAATTTTCGAAGCAACTCCGAGCGCGTCAAAATGACAAATTGAATTTCGAAGCGAGTTTTGTCCTTTTTATTCATTAACGGCGGTGCGACGGTACACTAATTAGTTTCTAAATAAAGTACAGATGTCGCTAGTTGGTAGTTTGAAGCAAGCATTGAACATATGTTGCCTGTGTAGCCATTTTAGCCGTTGAAATGAAGGTGCGAACACGTGTTGTGAGCGTTGTATACACAGTTTTCTCGTGCATTTGAGTCGTGATTTCGATTATTTTGTGAACTTTTGTATTCAATCATGAGTGATAAAGTGTACAAAGACAAAAAAGGTGACAAATCTCAAACCCGTACTACTAAACGAAGCAAAATAACCAATCGAAAACCACCTAACCGGCATTCTATGGACAGCGTGCCAGACGAGTTCCTGAGTGCTTCTGCAAAAAAACTGAAACTTGACGTTGCTGACGACGACAGAAATATCGATGAAGGTTTCGGGTATCGTCTCATCAATTTTATGGTGGTATTTACAACTCTGTCACAAATGATAGTGTGCAAAAAGTGCAAGGGTGACGTACGTTTCACGGAAACAAGCAAGCGCGGGCTCGGTTTTAAAATCGTTTTGACGTGTAATGAATGCGGTGAATTTGTTATCAATAATTGCCCGGTTATAAATGATCATATTTATGAAGTTAATACAAGAATTATTTTTGCAATGCGCCTTCTCGGAATTGGATTAAATGGCATAAAAAAATTCTGCGCATTTATGGATCTCCCGAAGCCCGTTTTTCAATCGACGTATGATTTGATATTAAAAAGTATTTTAACTGCTACTGTGTATATAAGAGATATGAGTATGAAGAAAGCGGCAGAAGACGAAATAAAGAAGACCCTCGAACACAAAAATACTAACGAGATTATCGTTTCGGGCGACGGTTCATGGAGGAAAAGAGGCTTCTCTTCGCTTTTTGGATTAGTGACTCTTATCGGTTGGTTTACCGGTCAAGTATTAGACGTGTGCGTAAAATCGAAATACTGCAAGTCATGCGAATATTGGAAGAAGAAAGAAGGCACCGCTGAATACGAAGAATGGGCAGAAAATCATAACTTGGAATGCCAAGCTAATCACACCGGATCAGCGGGGAAGATGGAAGTTGATGCGGTTACTGAAATGTTCAAACGATCCGAAACTCTGTACAACGTCAAGTACGGTAGCTACATCGGCGACGGCGATTCCAAAACTTTTAAAGGGATCATTGATGCCAAGCCATATGGCGATTTTGCTGTTACTAAGAAGGAGTGCATTGACCATGTGCAGAAGAGAATGGGAACAAGACTAAGAAATGTGAAGAAGAAAACCAAAGGTCTGGGAGGCCGTGGAAAATTAACTGGAAAACTCATAGACGAATTGTCTATTTTTTACGGCCTTGCAATCAGAAGAAATCCGGAATCGGTAGATAAAATGCGAAATGATATTTATGCAACATTAGAGCACAAGATTTCAACCGACGACAACCCGCAACACGATAAATGCCCGACTGGAATAACATCGTGGTGTTCTTGGCAACGAGCGCAAGCTTCAGAAACTCTCGATGATTATGAACATAATCCTGCAATGCACAAAGATGTTTTCGATGCCATAAAACCAATATACGACGAACTTAGTTCAGACGATCTTTTATCGCGCTGCTTGGGAGGATTCACCCAAAATTCGAATGAATCGTTCAATTCTGTAGTTTGGACGATTGCTCCGAAAACGGTTTCAAGCGGAAAGGGGGTGTTGGACATCGCAACAAATATTTCGGTTGTAACTTTTAACGACGGGCTATCTGGTATCATGAAGATCATGGATGTACTCGGCATTACTGTTGGTCGTCAATGTTTCGACTTTTGCTTGGAAGCCGACTCGCGCCGCATTAAACTCGCCGAGCGCTCAATGTCCGACGCCGTCAGAACCGAACGTCGTAATGCCAAATCAGCGAAAAAATATTCGGAAAGGACTGACATCAACTTGGAAGGCCAGTTATATGGTGCTGGGATAGCAGAGTAAAGGTAAAAAAATCAGCAAGTCTATATCTTACAAATTTCATGTAGTAAACACATTGTCAAACTTTAAACGCGTTTTTCTCGAAACTACTTTTTCAGACACGGCTGGCAGTAGAACTCGAGTAATTTTTATCCGATTGACTTGAAATTTTAACTGTAGCTTCTTAGATAGATTGTCTATGGAAGTACACACGATTTTTAAGATCGATAAACAATTACGATTTGTATAAACAAATAAAGGCCGAGTTTTTTGTCGAAAATCGATTGTTTTTTCCAAATGGCTGCCAAATTTGCAAAAATCAATATTTTTTAATATTCATGTGTACTTCCATAGCTATACTCATGTAGATTGTAAAAAAATTTTTGTCATTGTTCCAGATAAAAACGTTGGACACTTCTACTGCCAGCCGCGGGACGCCGCGAAAAAATCGACCCTCCTTCCGCGCACTGATGCGCCGCCATTTTGTAATAAAAGTAAAAATAAAAAATGTTTTCTTGCACCTCAAGACAAGTGTAATAACCCCTCAAAATTTCATATTGATCGATTGATTAGCAAAGTCACAAAAAATTCACAAAAAACCCTTTAATTTTTTGCTTCCGGTTAGGTATTACCCCTTAATATTATACTGTCGATTTCTCCGTTCTGGATAACGCTTGATTGTACGTTTCCTGTACCGCGTATTATTTACTTGCGATCTTTTCTGATTCTGTTCGAATCATCCATTGCTCTGTTTAAACTTTCATTTACGATATTTTCCCCGGTCAGCCCTTGCTCTCGAACGATACCAACCGACGTTCACTTATTTTTTTTGTCATTGCCTGGCTGATATTTCTGTACCGGGACGACCGCTTAATATAATCAACTCTGACTGGTTGTAATATTCTCTCCCGCGAAATTATTGTTCAACCGAATTAATCAAAACTGTTAATTACACACTGTTCAAAACACAATACTCTGATTATTTCCTTTTCTTTAAATAAACGAGACTTATTGTTCACTAAACGTTTGGCGATTTATGTGGGATTCTTTTGTGTTTGTGTAACAACACCGCGCTGCCCTGCCTCTATCCTGCCCCTCTGCCGTTAGGTCGAGCCGGCTGGCTCCTCGTGCGACAGGGTATGGTTTTCGCGAGTTGGCGTTAGAGATTATCGAATAGTTAGTGGACGCGAGGACGTCGCGTCTGGCGCCCAACCAATTTGTTTGAGAACCGCCTGACTCGCGCGAGGGATTATCCCGAGAGGCCTATTACCCGACTCTCTTAGCGTCCCTTTGATCCGGCCGAAAAAGTCGTGACAATGATTACAAAAATTTATTTGCGTACACAATATTCATGTTATAATTATAGATATTACATATCGTCGAAATGTTTTTCTATTTAAAAAATAAATAATTAGTACGCTCGATCGAAGCAAACGCTAAAACAATAGAAAACGGCCTTTCGAGCAATAATGGTTCTTATTTAAAAATTACAAGTGTTTACAATAACATCGCATAACATTTACGTTTCGGCCTAACTTGGCCTTCCTCAGAACATGTCTGTAACAATTAAATAAAATAATAAAACCGACTCAATTCTCACTTGTAGTCAAAAACGATAGTCTCCATGGTCCGTGGTCAACCATGAGTCAATAATTAAAAATATAATGATTACGTCGAAGCGAACGCCTGTTATTCGAGACATCCCACGACTTCACGATGTTCTGTTCCCGCAATCCTCGCCGTAACGCGCCCATGTGTGTCTAATTAATAATCTCCCGTAGTACATCCGACTTAGTGACCACTAATAGAAAAAAAGGGGGGAACCACACTCTTAAGTACTGTGAGTTCAGGCAGAAAAGTTTGAAAATCCAATAACTATTTGTTATTTTAAAGAAGAAAGAGATATAAAAAAATGCAATATTTGTGGTAAAATTGCTTTGGTACGTTGTGCATGGTGCAAAGAATATTTTTGTTTTGAACACTTCTTTGAACAATATCACTATTGTAACAATTATATAGAATGAATATAATATAATATTTTAATAATTAATTTTATTTTATTTTAGAATTAATTTAATTGTAAAAATAAACAAGAAAAGAAAGTATATAAAATTATATTATATAATGTCTTGCAGATTTCCATAGATATAATTTGTGATAAGTATGTTATAAGTGTAGGGGAGACCGGGGCTAAACCGTCTACGGGGTAAAACCGTCAAATCAAATATCTCGGAACCTGTATATTGTGCGAACTCGCTATTAACATTGTAAACGCTGCTTATGGTACCCATGTGACCAACGGAGTTTCGGCAGGTTACCTGCCGTGTTATGATTTTTACGAGGGCAAACGTGTTTTCGGAAGGTGAAAGTGAAATTTTCTGCGCGTGAAAATTTTGTAATATCTGCAATAATATTTGCTCTCCAAATCTCGAGGTACGTGATTATAAAGAGTAATGCATGCTGAACACGAATCCAGTGTAGTTTTTTCATTATCGTTGATGTCTAATATTTCATGGGCGATCAAACCTGAAACTTGTGTTTGGGGCTAATCCGTCAGTAAGCACCCGGGGTCGACTTTTATAATATTGGCAAATTTTATAATTTTATAATATTTTTCAGTCTTTTCTACCCCTATTTCATATATTTTTCTTTAATATTTGGTTGATTATTTCTTGAGTTATAGAATCCGTACACACACACAAAAACACAAAATAATGAAATTTTTTAACACTTTAATTAATAAATGTTTGCATCTTTCTATTACCAAATAATTAATGAAATGTATCCTATCAGTTTTCATAATCGGAATTATGTATTTATGGAGTGACGATTTTACCCCGGCATTTTTGAGATTTCGATTTTTCCACCGTTGTCGTTTTTGCACTTTACCGGTTAAACAAAGCGACGTAAAAAAAAATTTTCCATATAAATTTTGTAGCCAAAGGTTCACTTTTTACAATGGTCTACCACATTTAACTAAAATTATTTATTTTGTTGTTAAAAATCGGCACCGAAAAAAAACTGACGGTTTAGCCCCGGTCTCCCCTACATGATGTGGTAACTAGCGTAAGATATTTGTTTTTTTGCAAAAACTATTTTTTAAGAATTGTAATTGTTTAAAGTTATAGTTTTTAATCTCATCAAAAACTTATGCCGTTTTTTATATTATTATGATATATATTTATATTGTGCGATAGAAACTCTCATAATTATATACATATAGTATGTCCTTCAAATGTATTTGCTATCGTACTTATCTTCTATGAAAGAAGCGAACGGAACGTGTTGCGTGAATAATCGAGCGCATGGGCGGACACAGATAGACTGTTTACAGCGGCGTTTGTAATTATTTCTCGAAAATGGTTTTTCATAACATAACTTTATCACACATGGTTGAATTCGTAAAAAAATAACCTTTCATTTGGTGATAAAAAATTTTTAAAATTTTAGAAAAAAATGGTTTTTGGTAAGAGTATATTTAAAAATTAATAAAATAAAAAATTCTTTTTGTCATTATTTCAAAGTACTTTTCAAACCATTGAATTTCCATTTTGGAACATCTTTCTATCTCTTACAGTTTCGGAGATATTCGGCTCGAAAGAGAAAAACCGATTTTTTTCGAAGCAGTGTTTTTTCCATAGAACCGTTTATTAGCACCAACAAAAAATTGTTTTCTTATTAGGTCCTACTACTCTACTATTATGCAAAGTTTCCGATTTATTTGAATTTTCGAGTTGCCGAATGTCCCTTGTTAGACAATCTGCCACCGCGTTTTGGCTCGCTTTTATGTGAACTATCGTGTACCGAAACGCTGTTAAATAGAACGCCCAACGCTGAAGTCTCGATGCGGTCAATAATGGTATCTCTTTGTGTGGGCCAAAAATACGCTGTATCGCGGCGTTATCTGTTTGTAGAGTAAAATGTAGTCCGAACACGTATTCGTAATATTTTCTGGTACCAAAAATTATGGCTAGGCTCTCCCGGTCGAGTTGCAAATAATTTGACTCAGTTTTCGTGAGTGCGCGGGATGCGTACGATATGGGCCTTAAGCTGTCGTCCGGAAATCTATGCGCTAGTACTGCTAAGACCCCCACGGGGCTTGCATCGGTTGTTAATACTACAGGCTTCTCCGGATCGAAATGTACTAATATTTTTTCTGACTAGCTCCTTTTTTATTTTACTGACACATTCGGTACATTCTGGGGTCCAGGCGAACCTTTGCGCTCGAAGACAATCGTATAAGGGACGAAATTTTGTTGCTACCTCACCCATGAACCGTGCGTAGTAATTTACGACTCCTAGGAACGCTCGGAGCTCGGTTACATTGGTCGGTATTTTCATATTGTCGATCGCACGCAACCTTTCGGGTGCCGGGCGTACTCCTTCTATGTCTATTACATATCCTAGGTACGTGATCGTGCTTTCTAATAGCTTGCATTTATCTAATCGCGATTTTAACCCGGCGTTTGCTAATTTTTTTAATACGCTCTCTAATCGCGCGAGATATGTTTCTAGGTTTGGTCCTACTATTAAAATGTCATCTAGGTACACCACTACTCCCGGTATGTTCAATAGCAGCGATGTCATTCTCCTTTGAAATGATCTGGGACCCGTTGACACCCCGTATGGGAGTTTTTGATATTTAAATAACCCCATGTGGGTCGTGATCACTACTAAATTCGTGGATTCCGTGCTCAACTCTAATTGCGTGTACGCTTCCTTTAAATCTATTTTTCCAAAAATCTCTCCCCCTCCTAGGATTTAAAACACCTGTTCCGGGCGTGGTAACGGGAAGTGATCGATTTCAAGCGCTTGGTTGATTGCTAACTTATAGTTACCGCATAGCCGAACCTCCCCGTTTTTCTTTAGAATTGGCAGTATCGGTGTGCCCCATTCGCTATATTCGATCGGAGAGATTATTCCCCTCTGCTGTAATCGTTTAATCTCTGCTTCTACTTTCTCCCGTAACGCTATAGGTACTGGTCGCGGCTGCAAAAACTTGGGCTTTGTTCCTGGTTTTAACTGTAGTGTTAATTTATCCTTATTAAATGCCCGTACTTCGGTGCAAATACTACCGCATACTTGTCGCAAATCTCTTTTACACGCGCCTCCGGCTCGATCGCCCCGCCTTTCCTTTCTATTCGGTTTACCATCTTGTCTTTATCTTTTTTCGCGGTCGCGGGCTCTGTCTCTGTTTTTATGTTGTTTTTTGCTAGCTGTTGTGCCAGCTTGTGCGGTGGCCAGATCCCCAACGTTCGCATCCATTCGCGGCCCATTATTGGGTGCCCCCCTGTTTTAACAACGTATAATTCTAGAGTGCTTTCGCCGTTGCCGCAAGTGACGTGTACATTCCTCAGCATACTTGTTGGGATCACTTTAGTTTGGTCATAGAGTCGCAGTGCTACCTTCGACGGTTCTAATTTGGGTGGGCGCGATAGTTTATTGAATGTTTCGAGCGTAATTACGGACATTTCGGCGCCGGTATCGAATTCCATCGCCAGTGGTTCCCCATTTACTCTAACTTTAACAAATAACGGCGGTACTTTCGCGCGGCTACTGCTTATCGGATTAAAATCGGATTCGTAACGCGTGTCGCGTGTTTCTTCCGACAGCCCCTCTTCCTCGCTATCGGCTGCTGCCACGAAATGTTGTCGCGCCTCGCGAGGCGTGCCGCTGCGGCCATGTTTACATACTTTATATACAGGGTTTACCAAAAGTATAGAAACCCCTAAATATTTCGAAAACTACGCATTTTAGAAAAAAATGTTTTAGACAAAAGTTGTAGGGTTTCAAGTAACGCATTAAATAGTAATATTAGTGTGACTGCAAATAACTTTGTTAATGCCAGGTAAAAATAACTTTAAAATTTTTAAATGAAAACCCCTATTTTTAATTGTATATTCTTATAGCTTACCTCGAGAGCTTTTCAAAACACTATAATAAAGTATTTTTTTATTAACTATTTTTCAAGTTATGGAGCTTGAAAGCTACGATACTGCCGGCATCAGCGTTACCCAAGATGTACCGCGTGGAGGTTGCACGGTCGGATTTACACTAGCAGAGTTGTAAATAACAATACTTTTGTGATTGAAGTTCTTAATTACTAATTATATTACATAATTTTAATTTAAATTGAGTTTAAGTACAAATGTTTTTTGGAATTGTAATTAAGGGTCCATATGCCTCAGTTGAATTCAAAAAATCGAAAATTTTTTTTTTGCATAATTTGATAGCTCTAAGTGTGTAGAATAGTGTGTTAAAAGCGCAAACTGAAATTCGTAAAGGTTCAAAAGTTATAGGCCTATAAGCAGGCAGCGCTGAGGTCAGTGCCGAGCGTGCGCCGCAGGTATACGGCAACCGTCTTGCACTCGCTCATCCCGCTGGGACACATACAAATATCGACCGGATAATTTTGAGGTATTAAGTTGTCATTATTGACACCAGGTAGAGCCTGTTTAAAAGACTACAAGCCTGCTGTATAACCTGAAAAAAATACGTGCGTCTTATGCCTGTGCGTATATTGTCAGTTCGGTTATAACGGAGTTGGTGTTTGCAACAATGCAGGGTGAAACAAAGAAGTTCGGAAAAGATGGTGACCATCGTCCTTGTTATCGATACACGAAGAGACGCTATTTTACAAACCGCTTTTCAAACGAACACGAAACGAAATTCGCTAGCACATCGGCGAAGAAATTAGCCAGTTCCGACAATTTTGACGTGACTGTTACACCAAGTCATGTATATTCAGTAATAAATTTCACGCTCGTTTTTTCCGCTCTCTCTAACATTGTAAAGTGCAAGAAGTGTAACAGTGACGTAACTTTTGGGAAAAGAGACGAACAGGGCTTAGGTTTTAAACTTTCTGTGAATTGTGAATGCGGAAACACGTGCATCAATTCTTGTGAAAAGATAGCCAACAAATCGTACGAAATAAATCGAAGATTAGTGTTCGTCATGCGAATGTTAGGAATTGGATTTCATGGAATTCGTACTTTCGTGGGCTTGATGGATTTGGGAAAAATGGGTCAAAAAATGTACTACGCTGCGGTCGAAAATATTTCAGTTGCTGTACAATCCGTCTTCAATAAAGTCATAAGAAAAGCAGGTTGCGAAGAAAAAAAAAAAATGCTGCGGATGGAAATGAAGAAACGAAACTGATAGTATCAGGAGACGGAACATGGAGCAAACGCGGTTTTTCTTCTTTATTTGGTGTTGTAACTTTGATTGGAAATTACACTAGTAAAGTTCTCGACGTTTTAGTGAAATCTAGTTATTGTAAACGATGTATATTAAATAAAGAAAAATTAAATGAAACAGAATTTGAAACGTGGTACAGCGACCATGAAGAAGATTGTGACGCAAATCACCAAGGAAGTGCCGGAGGTATGGAAGTTCAAGGCATGTTGGAAATGTTTGAGAGAGCCGAAGATGTTCACGGCGCGAAATATAAAAAGTACATTGGGGATGGCGACACTAAGACGTTCAAAGCTCTATTGCAACAGGACAATGAAGTTGAAAAAAAGGAGTGCGTTAACCATGTGCAGAAACGAATGGGCTCGAGACTTCGTAAAGCAAAAAAAATGAATAAACACATTGGTGGACGAGGTGCCGGAAAAATGACTGACAAACTCATCAATGAATTGAGTATATATTACGGTCTCGCAATAAGACGTAATCCGAACGATGTTTCGAAAATGATTAGTGACGTGTGGGCTACTTTCGAGCATAAAATTTCGACAGACAAGAAACCAATGCACGATCGTTGCCCGACCGGACCGAACTCGTGGTGCAAGTGGCGGAAAGCTGAAGCGGCTGGAACTCTAAACAGCTACGTTCATCCCCCTCCTCTCGACTCAAAGGTGCAGGACGTAATTCGGCCAATCTATGAAGATTTATCTTCCCACGATCTGCTAGTTCGCTGCCTTGGAGGTTTCACACAGAACAATAATGAAAGTTTTAATAAAACCATATGGCAGTTCGCGCCGAAACACGTTTTTAACGGCAGTAACATTATTGAAATAGCCGCATTTTTGGCCGCCTGCATTTTCAACGAAGGTTTCAAACCTGTCCTGAAAATAATGGAAATCATGGGCATCACCATCGGCCCACTTGCACATCAATTTGCGAGTGAACGTGACGAATCGCGGAAGAAGGACGCAGAGAAAAGATGCACCTATGTAGCCATGGAACAAAGACTGGCCCGAACAAACGACAAGTTGGCTGCTATGCGTAATTTTGAGGAAGTAGAGGGGTTACTCTATGGACCTGGAATAGCTGACTAGCTGTAAGTATCCAAATATATACATTTATATCAACAAAAACATAACTTGAAACTTTAAACGCGTTTTTCCGAAAATCACTTTTATTGAATTGGCGGAAGTGATAACTCACGTAATTTTCAATGAAACACTTTCTTTTTTTTTTTGACATATATAAAACTAGTTTGTCTATAGAGTAGACTACAATCATATCGATACATGCAATATTTAAATTTTTATAAGCAAAAAAGTATCGAAAATTTATAGTGAAAATTAATGTTTTTTTTTAAACTGCCGCCATTTCATGAGTTTTTATTCAAACTAATTTTTTTTAGTCTAATCTATAGGGACACTTGTACTGAACAGGAAAATCGATTGATTCGATGTTTCAGACAAATTTTACGACCGGGAGAAATTCCGCCATGGAGCAATGTATTCCGCGCACAGGTCGCCGTTGCCCAGTATCCCGCTTCGCCTAATTATATAAATGGGCTGAAAAAATTTGTAGAACTACATAAAAGTATCACGAATATAATCCATAAATATAGAATGATGTATTTTGTTTACTTTTTCCACAAAAAATTCACAAAAACCACCTATTTTTTGGACCTATTGAGGGATATGGACCCTTAAAGTCGTTCAATTACAAATAGGTACATTTTGAAATTGTAATTAAACTCGAATTTTATTACAATTAAAAAAGTAAAAAGAATAATTATTATTTACATTTTCCTAAATTACAAATTTTACAATCTTAATTTACATTTTTTTTTGTGTGTTTGAGTGTTTTAGAGTAAATTCTGAAAGTGGTTTCCATGGACTTCTTGACAGTATGCCAATCTTTGATAGAACGCAGAAATAGCTCTACGATTCGATTCAGCAGGTATCAAGGCTGCTTCATCCCTTATTTGCTGCCTCAATTCTTGGATATTTTGAGGTTTTGTTTCGTAAACCTTACTCTTCAGATAGCCCCAAAAGTAATAATCAAGAGGAGTTAGATCTGGTGACCTAGGTGGCCAACTTTCCCCACCCTCATTTCGGTTCCTTCTTCCTATCCACCTTTGCGGGAAAACTTCATTTAAAATTCGACGTGGCCCTGCACCAAAATGAGGCGGAGCTTCATCATGCTGAAACCATATTTGCTCAAAGTTATTTGGAAAAATATTTTGTATTGCTGGAATTATTTCATCTACAAGTAATCTCTCGTACCTATGAGCATTGAGGTTGTCCTCCAAAAAAAATGGCCCTATCACATAAGCGTCTATCATGCCGCACCATACATTTATTTTTTGTGGGTATTGTGTATGACTTTCCCGCATCCAATTCGGATTTTCATCTGACCAGGGACGAAAATTCTGATTATTAACCTCTCCCGTCAATGTAAAGGTTGCCTCGTCTGAGAAAACAATTTAATAAGGAAAGTCGGGCGAGGCATCTATTCGGTCCATCATTCTTGCACAAAAGCGTATACGACGCTCATCATTTCCGTCTTGCAATTCTTGAACGTATTGCAGTTTGTATGGATGTAATTTATTTTTTTTTTTAAATTCTGTGTACGGACATGGGAGCAATGTCGTGAGCTTGAGCTGCTCTATTAACAGATGTATGGGGATTTTCAATAAAAGTCTGCAGAACATCAAGTTGTTTGTCGTTATTAGTTGCAGATGATGGCCTGCCAGACCTAATGCGACTTTTTACACTACCAGTTTCTTGAAAACGTCGTACAGTTTTCAAAACAGTGGATTTACTAATTTGACGACTCGGATACGTGGTATTAAATAATCGAACGACATCAGTGAACAATCGTTCATTATCACCCCATCCGCGCATCATTAGGATAGTGATTCTTTCACGCTCCGATAATTCATTAGCCATTTTTAGCCAAACGTTTAATTTTTAATTTATTAATTTGCGAATTAAAAAGAGAAAAGTCCTCGGCAGAAGCAGAGAGCGCTCTAGGACGCTATCACCCTACCTACGTGATTATTTGCGAGAAAAAAACACTGAACATCTTGGCGCTTGTATTTTATACCCTCTCGGAGTGTCGATCCAGTGGGAGAGGTTCAGCGCGAGGGTGGGGGAGGGAGAGGGCGATTAGGCCATTGGAGGATGCCATTGGACTCTTCCTAAGAGGGTCATCTCCAATGACCCAATCGCCTTTTCCCTCTCCCTCCCCTCGCGCTGACCCTCTCCCACTCCCTCTTTCCCCATAGGATAGGAAGACCCAAGGAGGAACCAAAATGAGGGGAGAGGATTGGCCATAACTTTTTTAATTGTAATAAAATTCGAGTTTAATTACAATTTCAAAATGTACCTATTTGTAATTGAACGACTTTAATTACAATTCCAAAAAACATTTGTACTTAAACTCAATTTAAATTAAAATTATGTAATATAATTAGTAATTAAAAACTTCAATCACAAAAGTATTGTTATTTACAACTCTGCTAGTGTAAATCCGACCGTGCAACCTCCACGCGGTACATTTTGGGTAACGCTGATGCCGGCAGTATCGTAGCTTTCAAGCTCCATAACTTGAAAAATAGTTAATAAAAAAATACTTTATTATAGTGTTTTGAAAAGCTCTCGAGGTAAGCTATAAGAATATACAATTAAAAATAGGGGTTTCCATTTAAAAATTTTAGTTATTTTTACCTGGCATTAACAAAGTTATTTGCAGTCACACTAATATTACTATTTAATGCGTTACTTGAAACCCTACAACTTTGTCTAAAACATTTTTTTCTAAAATGCGTAGTTTTCGAAATATTTAGGGGTTTCCATACTTTTGGTAAACCCTGTATATGTCCTCGCTTACCGCAGTTACTACAGAATGTGTGTCGAATTCGACATTCAAGATGGTTTTCTAGGAGCTTGCACAGTTCTCGGAACGTGTGTTCTTGCGGTGTTTTTGGGGCGTATAGTGAGCGTAACTCGTCGAGGATCGGTGGTGCTAGTTGCGTGATAAGCAAATATACCCCCTTCGTTGCCTCGTCCAGATCGTTCAGCTGGATGTACGCGTTTATCTGCGTTATAAATGTACCCCAATCGTCTCCTCTCTTAAACGTTGCTATTGTCCCGATCATTTTTCGTGCTGTCCTCGTGATTTTCGGTTGTTTATCGTCTTCGTTAACTTTTTTTTCTCGGTGCTTTCACTCGTCACCGGCCTCGCACCACTTCCCTCGCCTCCTTGTTCTTTCACAAACTTTCAAAGATTTTCTCGAATCACCTCAATGGTGTTTCCTTCTTCTACTATAATTTTATATGTTTTACGCACTTCAAATAACTGCTCTTTTGTAAGTTTTTGGATCCACGACGTGCGGCCTACACCAATTTCGTTTTTTATTATTTTCCAGTCTATCGGCATTAGATTTTTGGTCTATACACTCGTGGCTCTTAAACCTCGTCGCCAATTGTCATTAAAGAATCGGGCGAAGGTAATGACGAAGACACCAGTTCCCCAAACTTTAAGGTATCGATTTATTAACGACCGACCGGGAACGGACCGAGGTGTGTGTGTCTCGGGCTCGTCTTCGACTGACTGACTCTACGATCACTCGCGTTCTCGCTGGCCTCTCGCAGGGCCGTGCTTATCGCATACATCACACCCTGCTTGCTTTGTCATCTGCAGACTCAATATCCGTATGCGTTGTTGCTTTATCTAATCTTGCTCGAGCTTCTTCGTATGTTGCTAGATGAAAGCATGATAGAATAGTACATAAGATAGCTCAAAAGCACTACACAATCATAATTACCCAGATAAAAAAATCTATGCATCCGGAGTTTATATTTCTCACATACATGATGACAAAAATAGATTCAATTAAAATTACATCCTATATACATACACAAAAATATTTAGCTCAACATAATTAAATTTGAATAACTATATAAGTAAAATTAAAAATTTTATTTCTATAGAAATTAAAACAAATAATTTTTACTTATTATTCAGACAATTTCTGTATAATATATAACTTATTGATAGTTAATTATTGCAATCAGCATGTGATTATCATGAGTTGAAAGTAACATCAATATGTGAGCTCACATTTTTTCTCATGTGTACATTAACTTAGTGCTCATATATGTATCATAATATAATTACAAGACATACAACATATTTCAATAGATATCAAATCATGACGTGATGAAACCTGATAATCAGGCATTTATATCTTGGTATGTACTAAAAATGATAGCATTCAAAATGACTCACCAAACCAATAACGTATCGTTGAAGGATATGATGTAAATTTAGAGTTGGGCTTCATGCAATCTTTAATTGCAATCGTTTGTTTCATGGGAGGTAGGTACGTGGGATAGACACATTTTGAGTCATCATCACTGATCCAATTCCAGGCAACAACACTTACTTCAATAAATGATTCGTCTGTTATAGTATTAATGAGATCGGCAATAGCATATTTTTTCCCTGAAATTACATGCATACGATGTAATGCTTCACGTTAAAGACAAATATACATATAAAATTATAGCAGCAACGTTTTAGAAAAGCAAAGATTTAAAAATAAATATTAAAATTAGTAGATACCATTTTCATTAAAATTCAGAAAATAGGGAAAAACATTTTCATAATGCAAGAATAAATTATATACATCTAGATTATATAAGAATATAGATTATTTAATAATATAAAGATACAGAACATATACATTACAAAGGAACATACAGATGCAAAACATAGAGATTATATATATTATATATACACCACCACACAATCAGTTTTATTATAGATATACTCAACTTTAAAATTAATGTAGCATTGGAATAGCTACCATATTTGTATTACAAGGTAGAACAGTATATTTCGACTTTGCAACTTCAATTGGCACAATAACATTCCGACGATTCCAGGACATTTCTCCAAGATTGTAAATACCAAGCTTACTAGATTCACATGGATAAGTAAAAAAATTTTCTTTTGTATCAAAAATGTCAGCAATAATGACGATGTTTCCATTTGGAAGTTTCTGTATGGATTTGGCAGTGGCAATGCTTTCCTCATATAGAAAGTAACTTGTTTATGGACGGTACTCAAAGTGACTGAAGAGGATGAAAGAATTTTATATTCATTTGTTCCAAGAACTTGTCTTCCTGGTGTAAACTCGCTTGATTTTTGCGAGTATTCATATAGGTAATCTCTCTCAGCTAGTCTCCTTATAAACTGTTGCAGGGGATTGCTTGGTCCTCGCAGTAATTTTTTTAATTGTCCTAAGTAACTTTCAAAGGAAAATGCACTGAAATCCGTTAGCTCACCAAAGTTTTTCACATCCTCGATCAAATGGAGAAGGTTGTGAACATTATAAACAACAAATTTTTTATCAAATACTCCTTTATCTGCACAAATTTTAACAAAATTATTAGCACATCCTGGGAAAAATTTATGTATGACTCATCTCCAGTAAAGCGTGGTACAGACAAAATAATCATTGCGCATTGCAACATTAAAAACAAATTGTAGAGAGTGAGAGGTAAAATATCTTTGAGAACGATGCAGCCAACGTAGAGAAGCAATAATCTCCATTCTGTTCCCTTCCATTTTCCAAGCTCGTTTAGTCCCATTTTTCTTGGTTTACGAGCAAATTCTGATGGAATATGCACACGCAAGTTGTTCATTCTCTGAGCAATTTCAGTAATCTCCGCTGCTGTAAGGCGCATTCCTGATTTTGTTCCTTTTAAAACAAATCTCATAAATATTTTCGTGACGCCTTCTAACACCAAATAAAAAGGATCGAGAGCAAATTGTGTTACCAATTTTACAGGTAAAATTAAAAGAGGGGATATTCCATTGTGGTGCTCAAGATCTGACTGATTCACAAAGTCTTCATCACTACGTGGTGTGTGGGTCTCAGTGGAATAACACATTCTATGAGATTCATATTCTCCAGATTGAATACATCTCTCACATGCATGATACGAGCCATGACCCACAATACATTTTAGATACTGTCTCGCAGGAGCATCGCAAATAAAACATCTGATATAAGCTTCATGCATCACACCATTCCAAACCAGACCATCACTATTCAATTTTAATACCTCTAAAATAAAATCTTACAAATACCTATTTACATTGTCTGGTTTACCTGATCCCACAAAAATTCCGACAACAAACGGTCTATCATCAATTAAATCCAAGGACCTACAAAATGGGTCACACATCAGTGACACAACTTTTTGTCACATTTATTCCATCAATATTAACATCCAATCCTATTTTGTTTCTGCCAAAATTTTTCAGTCCATTCTCTAGGCGCCTTTCAAGTCCTGCAATTAATCCAACATGGACATAGGAACCATTGCTGAATTCCACCATTGTTGTAGCTCTAGGCGTCTTATTGAGAGTCTGCGGATCTAAGGGCAAGTGTGGGTGATGTGGTTTCAGTTTTGCAAGCTCTCTGTACGCTTCCACTGTAATATTGTGTTTTAAATTCCATTCTCTTAGCCATTGCCTGAATTTCACCTGCTCATCCTCATCACTGTCTTCTTCATCTTCCTCACTTGAGCTGCTATCTGATTACACACTTATTGCTAACAGATCACGTCTCGTATAAATATATTCACTATTGTTATCATCATGTATTTGTCTTGAAAGCTGTAAATTTTCATTGCTATGTGCAGATTTATTGATATTATTAATGGAATCTTGAGAGAGATCTTGATTTTCATGTGAACAATGTATAATACTACAATCTGCTGTAATCGCTTCTACAATGTCCTTATCATCTTCTGATATATGAGCGAATATCTTCTCAGTTTCAACTTTGGCGTATCTCCTTAGCCTTCGTTCTCCGATAGACCGTTCATTGTGTAAGTCGGTCATTTCGTGAAACACAATACTGTTAAAAGAAATTTGATTTAGCTCTCAACCAAAAAACATGAAAAACAATATGTCATATATGACAAAATCGTGCTTATATATATATATATATATATATATATATCCATTCCAACAATATGTATTATATGACATATTGTTTTCCATATTTTTATTTAAATATGTATGTATATATATATGTTCTAAGTGAGATGAGATAAGACGCGCTAGGGGCGGGGAGCGCCTGCACGCACGGCAACCCGGCCGCTCCCGCTCAGCATTCCAGAGCCGCGTAAACACGTCGCGCTCGCGAATAATAGTATCTATTGACGCCACGGGGCGGCTGTTATTCTCGCATTTAATTCCTGACATCGACCCTTTATTAAGACGAGCTTGCGACCGAAGAGCATGGACCGAAGAGCTGCGGGCCTTTTGGTACATGCCCACTCCACTCGTACAGTGTTGAGAGCAGCATATTTCGCCTAGTGCGTTGATTTCGGATCCTCCACCCTTTGAGCGTCGAGAAGAGTTCCTCAGCCACGCTGGAGAGGAAGAGTTTTGTAACGGTGGAGTCGCACCCCCACTCGCGGCGAGCAACCTCAGCTCGTGCGCTTGGCTCCAGGACCAGGGACGGCTCCACCGAGCAGTTGGGAAGCAGAGACTCTCATCGTCGACATCGCTACCGACGGAACAGGAGGCCCATCCGACCAGCGCCTCCACTCCTGCTAAATTTAATAGCAGCCAGGAGAGCCGGGACCGAGAAACGGCGAGAACGGAGCACTTATAACCAGCCTTGGAGACTAATCCACTGCGAAGTTCCCGAGGACGGGATATCGCGAACGAGACCGGCCAACATCGTACCGAACGACCCGAGGAAGCATCGTCCGCTGATTGGAAGCATTCCGGCCAAGACCATCTGGACCCAGACCGATCGAGGAGGAGTGACGAGGGGAACTCAAACCGAGTAGATACCGGAGTATCTTCTGGAGACCTCCCCGGACCGAGACGTTTCCCTCCGTGGCCCTCCTTTGACCCCTGGATCTAAGTTTCTTGATTTCAATAACAACGTTAAGACCCGGCCCCCCTCCGTCGTAAAACAATTATTTTGAGAGCTTTAAGAAACTTCATGGCGCCCCTGAACTAAACGAAAACTCAATGTAGATAAGGAAATTAAATACTGTCAAAGTTGAATACTATACAATTCAATTGCTCAGCCTCCTTCCATCCTTGCACCGAATCCGCTAGCGAACAATATATACAGGGTGTCCCAAGACCTCACCGACAAACTTTGAGGAATGATAGGTCACACAGAAAGGATCATTTTTTGTTAAGAAACATATGGTCGCTGACGCGACCTTAAAGAGTTATGCATCCGAAAAGTCAGATTTCCGGTAAAATGTTTTAAACAAATAAAATTTATTTTTTCTTGCATGTTCTGAAAATTTACTATAATAGCTGTTCAAATTTCCTGCCCTGTACCTCATTACATTCTTGACACCTTCGCAGCATTGATTGTCCAACTCTGTCGAGTATGGCAGGGTTGTTTTGGATTTGTTGAAACGCAGCATTTATTCGGTCAATCAGTTCCGCTCTGTTGTCAACTGGGGTGAACCCGATTTAACGCCCCTTGATTATTTTCTGTGGGGGTATGTTAAGAGTATCGTGTACGTCACCCCAGTTGACAACAGAGCGGAACTGATTGACCAAATAAATGCTGCGTTTCAACAAATCCGAAACAACCCTGCCATACTCGACAGAGTTGGACAATCAATGCTGCGAAGGTGTCAAGAATGTAATGAGGTACAGGGCAGGCAATTTGAACAGCTATTATAGTAAATTTTCAGAACATGCAAGAAAAAATAAATTTTATTTGTTTAAAACATTTTACCGGAAATCTGACTTTTCGGATGCATAACTCTTTAAGGTCGCGTCAGCGACCATGTTTCTTAACAAAAAATGATCCTCTCTGTGTGACCTATCATTCCTCAAAGTTTGTCGGTGAGGTCTTGGGACACCCTGTATATATACATACATATTTAAATAAAAATACTGTAAATATATTTTAAATAACAAAAAATCATATAAATAAGGTAGGTAAAATATTTATAAATTGAAACTGACTTACAAGGCCGATATTACATTTGTCGTACGACAATGTAGTAATTATTTCATTATTTTTATTACAGATCTCTAAAGGTTATTATATTACATTTGTCGTATGTACAAACTTATCTTAAGTCTGATCTCGTGAAAATATATGAGGAGACAACACATTGAAAGAATAAACGTTTAAATATTTATACTTCGCAAGAAACATATATATAACAAAGCATTCGCGCTCTAAGCGACGTTCATCATCAAATACATATAAATCATAAATAGAAAATACAAGTATAAATAAAATCATATGTAGAATACGCCAAAGTTGACTTAAATTGAAAAGGACTGTATCTCACTTATTGTTGAATAACATGAAAAGGACTGTATCTTAACGTATTTGTCGATTGACAATATTGATATGAAACTTTACATCTAACGCATGAATTGAATCGCAACCTCTTTTTCTTGTCATACAATTTGAAAGAAACGTGAATTATAAGCTTGTTATAATCGAGAATATAACTCTTGTCATAAATTAATCGTAAAACATCGCATTTAATATCGTTAAGAATGAAAGTAACTGTATCGCCTTACAGTATTCCGCAAATAAAGGATCAAAAGTGTCATTCCGTTAAAAAAAATAGAAATAGAAACGTGAGTGGTGATGCCAACACGTTTTACATACTTAAAGATTGATCGTATTCTCATATACATAATACAATCGAAAATAATACAACTGAAATACTATAACTGAAATACCTTGCAAGGTCGCAATCGCAGTTTTCGAGCGCTCGATATTACAATCATAAAAGAAAGAAAGAACGATATGAACGTTATCGTCAAGATGTGCATTGGTTAGCACAGAGATGTATGTGTACATCTCATCTGTGAAAAGCAACGTGCGCACGTGACTCGCTCCTTGCTCGGTTACGACACCATGGCTTGTGGTGCGTAGAAAGAATAAAGCTTATTCTACATAGAGGTTGTAAGCTGGTATTAACGCAGTAGCAGTACGGCTCAGGCATAGACTATAGAAGATCAAGAAAGAGCTTTGCGGTGTAGTAGGTCGTAACAGTGGTAATAAGCAAAATAAACCAAATCCATTTCTCACGGCGTACGTTCTACGTCGCCCATCGTCAGGTTAGGTTGTAACCGGGCACGTAGGATCACGCGTGATACGACTCATTCATCTAACTACCGAATTTCATCAAAGTTCGTGTAGCACGGTCGCCACTCGATTTTATCCGTTAAACCAAGAAAGGTAAGTATACTACTAACCGTATCTGTCGACTAATTCCCCTTTTTCTTTGTTTCAGGTGTTCCGGACTGCCGCTGCTGGCCGCTCTGCGTCTCGTCTCATGGATGGACCTCCTTCGTAGAAGCCGCTTACTACCAACGATGCTCAGGACCACTGGATCGTCACGTATGTTCCCCACAGGATCGTCGCAGAATCGCAGGTAAGTATCGTATATCGTATGCTTATATCGCATGCAATGTGCATTTACTCGCATTTAATTTTTGTAGGAACGGCGATTTCGCATGAATCTTCCGCTTAGAAAGTGACTCAGGACAGGTCACAGGATATCGTCGAATGATTTCTGAGACTCAGGATATCACTTTTGTATAACAATGTATTTATTCAATATTTGAGAATAAATAGTCATTACAGTTCGATCAACGATGATTTACAGTCACTCGTGGTGTATCACCGTTATCGTATATCACAGTTCGCGTGTCGCGTGTAAAATTGACAATTTTCGAATAAATACGAATTTCCGTCCGCAACATGGGTATCACCGGTCGTCGTGAGAATATAGCGTATTCTCCCGTATGATTGTCCGTTGTTTCGTACACGGATGTGAAATATCGTTATATTCACATAAGTCGCACGCACTATTACCGCTTTCGTGATATATCCGGATATCGCTCCGTACGCGGGCCTCGCCGGTTGTATCGAGAATCTATCTTTTCGAGAACGTTCGCGAATACTAGACAGTTACGCTTAGTGTTGTCTCTCTGAGATCTCCCGGTCGACTAACCAGGATCCGTCGCTCGCTACGACGCACGTACCGTCGCTGAGGATTACCCCCACTCTTGTTTGTCTCGAGTGATGACGTCATATCGCCTGATCGTTACTACGCAGGAAATCGATAAGTCTGACAAACACGCAGGAATGTCTCAGGACTTTCTAATGTAATTTTCGCTTATAGGAACTTTCTCGCAGCAACGTTATGAATATGTTCTACGTGAAATATTCACTCGATATGGATGGATTTCAGGATCTTATGGTTTGGCTATGCAAAACGCTTTCTCGAGTACGCACGGCGATCGCACTTCGCACGCACGCTCGTTACAAATCGATTTATATGGATCTCACGCGTTTTTCCGCTAGACTTGCTCGTACAAGTATCTAACTGTACGACGATGTTACAGCAATGAGACCCTGATAATCGCGTTACCCGGCGTCTCACGAACACCCCTATATCGCTATTTTCTTTGCGCGGTGCGCGTGCAACTACTTACTTGTACGCCGGTCGGATCGCTATGTGGCCCATATATTCGTGCTTATGGGCCTCTCATAAACCCGCCTATATCGATAACTCCGCGATAACAAGCTCGTACAACTACTTGCTTGCACGCGTGTCGGATTCGATCGGGATCTTGATATTCGTGCTCCTTGGCAGTTCTTGAACCCCTCTATGTCGGCCATTTTGTGACATTATGCTCGTGCAGCTAACTAATTGCACGCACGGTGGATCTAAATGAAACTACGTTTTCTGGGTTCCCCGTTGTCCAACGAACACGAATCTATCATCCGTTTTCGCGGCAGTTGTCCGTACGGCTATCTGATTGTACGGGTGTCGGATCGACTTTGCGACTCGATTATCTCGTTTCTCGTCACTTCGCCGTCACGACCATGTTATCAGTTTACACGGAAAAGGCTCGTACGGCCAGTCAGCTGTACGGCCGTTGTAATCGAACGGGAACACGTGAGGCGTGTATCCCATTACCTAGCATTATCTTTGCTATGGTTCTCTCTCGCGGCAGACGCTCGTACGCGTATCTCGGTGTACGGAAGCATATCGACATCGGAAACGATACTTCCGGGATCAATCGGCATCGATCGGTAACGTCCGGTCGCTATTTCCCACGAACGTGTCTTACAACACGACTTACTTGCACGCGGTGCTTATTTCGCAATACCGCGCATTTGACTCACGGATCTGTCGACGCTTACGCGCGATAACGCTGAATCACGGGGTTTCCCCGTTCGGATACGTGTTTTACGACCTGTTGAAAAATGAACAAAATATTGGGGAAACAACCGAAAACAAATGTATCTGTATCACCGCAGGTCGGAATAAAATAGGAACTTTATTGCTTAAACATATGACTATATCTATTCACGCCTCGCATGGCGTGTTCATTCCCGCTGGAATGTGTCACTTATTATTCTAACAAGTGTGCACTCTACGCACATATTTATATTATTCGCTTATTACGCTTTAAACGAGAGAAAAGAAAGAAAATAACGCTAATACAAAGAAATTGAACACAAGATAATATTAATGTAAATCGGATGCGATCGAGAGAAAATAAAATTAAACTTAAATACATATATCAGGTACAGATCGCATCCGCGCGAAATCCTATTAAGGATGCAAGGTGGGCTCACTCGGGATCCCTGATGACATATTTGGGGACGGTGAGGTGCTCGTCCGCCACGATCCGTGGACCTACCGTCAGCGATACAGCGCTGGTAGATGGTGTCTGCGGCTCCTCCGTCCCCGCCGGTCGCTCGGACGTCCCCGTTGCAGCCTCCGGCTGCAAGGTTAGGTTGTAACCGGGCACGTTAGGTCACGCGTGATACGACTCATTCATCAATATCTCCGAAAATGTAGAAAATTCGTGAAACACGGTCGCCACTCGATTTTACCCGTTAAATCGAGAAAGGTAAGTATACAACTAACCGTATCTGTCGACTAATTCCCCTTTTTCTTTGTTTCAGGTGATCCGGACTGCTGCTGCTGCTGGCCGCTCTCACTCGTCGTCGCTGGATCTTCAACGTGGAAGCCGCTTCTACCAACGATGGATGGACCTCGCTCGCATCGGATGGACCCTCGGGATCGTCGCAGAATCTCAGGTAAGTATCGTATAACGTAAGCTTGTATCGCAAGCTAAGTGCATTTACTCGCACTGGAATTTCTTTATTTCGCAGGAATATCGCGTCTACGAAGTATCTCCCGCTTGGAAGGTGACTCAGGATCGGTCACAGGATATCGTCGAATGAATTCTAACACTCAGGATATCACTTTTAATAACATTGTATTTATGCATGTATATTTGAATAAACAGTCATTACATTTCGATTCACAGTGATTTTCCCATCACCCGCGGTGTCGCGTCGTGATCGTTAGTTACAGTTCGCTCGTGGCGCATAAAATCGCGTTAACTCGGAATAAATCGTCCAACTATCCGCAACACGGGTATCATCGGTTGTCACGAGAATACGCAGTATCCTCCCGTATGACTGTCCTTGGTTTCGTACACGGATGTCGAAATCGGAAAATTTCACAAGTGTCGCTCGCACACACGTTTGGCGAATAATTGTCGGATATCGCACGGTATGTCGGATCCGCGGTTGTATCGAGAGTCGTGTCATATACGATGAACGCTCTCCCGCCAGTCACTTATACTCGCTTCGCGTATATCTCGCACAATTTCGTAACGTCGCGAAATACTAAGATGTTCGCGGTTTGCCGGATATCGCTCCGTACGCGGGATCACCGGTTGTTACGAGAGCTATAACGGATACGTGTTGTCGGTACCAGCTCTCCCGATAGACTCCTCGAGTGTTCGCTGGTCGATGGGCGCGACCCCCTCCTAGTGGGTCCTCCCACTCTTGTTATTGCATCAGCCGTGACGTAGACATCGCCTGATCGTAACTACGCATCAAATAAACATGTTCGACAAACACTCAGGAATTTTGTTTGTCCGCTCGTTATGTTTCTCGCTCGCCGGAAACTGTCTATGGGTGTGTTTTGCCGAACCTCTGCTTAGCTAAGCGCACGTAAGCGGCGAGCGGTTGCTACACAAATATTTGGCTGGACAGAAGCGCTGAGCAGTTAGCAGTCAGCGGTTATAGTTAGCGGTCGCCATCTTTATGTAAGTTTATTTTCATCGAACATAACCTGAGAAATATATTGATTTTCTACCAGTGAAAAGTCTGTTTTTCTGTAATATTTAGATTAAAATACATACAAATCTTTGGATTATATATAATTATTTTCATACTGACAATCATATTAATATACTGAAGAACTATGAATACTGAAGCAGGTATATATTCCTTTAAATTGTATATTATTGCAATATAAAATACCTCGATAAACACATGTATGTGATATAAAATAGAAAACCTCTGTATTTTTGTCTTTTAAAAATCCATTTTTGTTTATCGCATATTTATTTTATTTTGCATAGAAGGTGAAGATAAAAGGCGATTCAACATCTGGTTTAAAATTAATGAGCAAGAACCTATAATGATTCCAGGATTGACAATAAATACGTACGCGCAAGTGAAAAGTAATCATTTTCAAATAAGTTTAATTGAAACCGTATATTCAATATTTTGGCAAAAATACTTTAAAACCAAAAAATTCTGTTATAGGAAATGATAAATATGCCTACAATTTTTTTATAAAGTGCGTGGAATCTGGAAAAATCATGAATGATGAGCCTATAGAAGTATTGTTCAAGTCGATAGATGATGTGGACTAGTAAGTATAATTACGTCTGTTAATTTGTGAGTTATGTCTATGACATTCGCCGCCAACACACACACACACACACACACATATATATATATACGATACGTATTCAACAGGTGTGCTGGAGATAAATAGAAGTACATATATACGTATATGTACACATTTTTGTGTGTATACACACACACACACACATATATATATATATATGTGTGTGTGTGTATACACACAAAAATGTGTACATATACGTATATATGTACTTCTATTTATCTCCAGCACACCTGTTGAATACGTATCACCGGATGAACAACAATTGACTGAGTTGGAGACACTATCGGATGTAACACAAGATGGAACTATGTTAAAAGTAACATATGATTATCAGGGCGAGTTATATGAAGTGACGGAAAGTAGTGAAATTCACTCTAAACTACAGGCAGGTTAGTGGAATTTACCTACATATTGAACATATATTACCAATATATTGAACATAGAAATTATAGGTTTCTCTTAGTAGTACAAGTGCGAGCAAGTAATATATGAATTGTCATGAAATGAACTATTTAATTGCAGATAAAAATTTCTTCGCCGAATATTTCCAAAAAGGTATTGAAAGGAACATTGTACAAGATAACTTGGGTGAATCTTACTGTAGCCAAATCAACCCGGATCACACAATGCCAGCACAAGAGGACCTCAACGAAACACCTAACGATGATGAAAACGGTATATTATGAATTTTCTAAATTAATGTCTTAGAGATTAAGTTAAATTAAAAGAAACAATACGCACATTTGTTTGATACGATAATCAATTTTTGATATATTCTTTATTTCAGATTCTAAATTTGGATGGGATCATAGATCCATTTTATTCCTCCTATCCAAATATTCTGAACGGCTGGCGAAATTTAGAAATCCAAAAATAAAAAAAATTACGCTTTGGAGAGAAATAGAAAAAGAATTTCATATAATAGGGATTTCGCAGGTTAATGCACAAATGATTGACCATAAATTTCGCAATTTGAAAGCCACATATAAAAATATAAAAAATAATAACAAAAAAACCGGACGAGGCCGACAACCATGGGAGTGGTACCAGCAGATGGCGGAAATTTTAGAAAATGATAAATCTGTCAATTTTGACACCGGTATCGCGTCAATGGATGATGGAGCAATAAACTTATCGCAGCGCAGGATTACATCAGCGCACAGGTTGTCACTGACATCAATGTCATCTTTTCAAAATTGTTATGATAATTATGATTTCACGCATATTCGGTCTCTTTCCTCGTCTTTTAACGCGTTTTTCTTGTCACATATTCTGTCTCTTTCCTCGTCGTCTGACGCGTTTTCGGACAGTGATGAAGAAGCTAGTGCTGAAACGCCCTCCAATTCAAACCACCTGGATGCTGGCGATTCCTCCAATTCAAGCCACCTGGATGCTGGCGATTCCTCCAATTCAAGCCACCTGAATGCTGGCGATTGTAGTTGTAGTTTAATGCCAAATGGAGAGCCAGTATCACCAGGGAGCGCACAATCTTTAACATTTTCTATCCCGTCAGAAGAAATTCAAACTAGCAAATCCACCCGTAGAAAAAATTTATACTCACAAAGAAACAGAGCATTGCAGCAGGAGGCGAGCAAAATAGGTATACTGCAAAGCATTGAAAATAAATATGACAGGATTGCTACAGCACTTGAACATAAAAATCATTTATTGCAACAAAGAAACCAAATATTGAAAAAACGAAATGAGCTATTGGAAAGCTTGAGTTCAGGAATAATACCACCCAGTACAGGTCTTCCTAAATAAAAAAAAATTATCCCTTATATCTTAATGTATAAAAAATGATTTATTTAATTTTAAAACAAAAATAAAAAATTTAGTATAATATATAAACAAAAATACTTGCAGTTTATAAATTATTCATTATTTGTTCCCTTTTCATCCGCGCATTTCCATCAACTGCTTCATTTTTATCGACATTTATATCGTTATAGTCTTCACCATTTTCATCATTAATGTCCCCATTCATAAAGTAGGTCTCCCTTATATCAACTTCATCGTGCATTAAAAGGAAATTGTGTAGAGTGCAGGCCGCTGCAATGATGTAATTGGCCATTCTTACAGTTTTAACATCGAGATATTTCAATCTCCGCCATTTGCACTTCAGCAATCCAAATGCACGCTCAACAATCGACCGTATAGACGAAAGTTTGGTGTTATACGTAGACTGTTCTGGCGTGAGATGTCCGTTGTCTCGAAAAGGTGTCATCAGATTTTGAAGCAATGGATACGCTGAATCGCCTAGAATGTGCTTTTGTGGTGGTAGAATTGGATTTTCTTGATCCATCAATCTGTTAAAAATGGGGCTACTGCGAAATACAGCTGCATCATGTGCTCGTCCTGGCCGACCAATTAGGCAGTCTATAAATTTACCCCTATGATCGCATATGCCTGCAATAACAAGCAATAACCTATGAATGTAATTCTTCAATTCTCAAAACAAAAACAGCATATTATGCATTTCTATCATATCTTGACAATTTAATCGCACACGACGATTTGATACCTCATAATATGTAAGTATTAAATAATATGTAAGTAAATATCATTATGAGAAATTGATAGTCAACGAACCTTGAAAATTAATTGAATGAAATCCCTTACGATTATAATAATCGTTTGCATTTCCAGGCGGTTGTTTGATGGGAATGTGACATTCGTCAATAGCCCCCACAACACCTGGAAATCCTCGCGATCGCATACGGAAAATCTGTAACAAACAAAACAGAATTCACAACATTATTGATATATGGTATAAAATAAAAAGATTCTATGAATTACCCTTTCATTATTTTCACTCTTCGGCATTTGGCCATATTACAAATTGTGGCATCATTTCTTTTAACGCACAAATTACTTCTTTAAATACTTCATGGGCGTTACTTTTTGAGAGCCCAAATCTGTCGGCAACGGATCTAAAGCTCTCAGGAGTGGCAACAATCCATATAGTTAACAGTATTTTTTTCCGTAACGGAACGTTGTTTTCACCTTGCCTAATTTGCCGATATATTAAATTTTCCAATTCCTTGTGACAAAATTATATTTAAAAAGACATGTTATGGTTAATATATACATTATTTCATAGTGTTAAGTTTATTGTTATTAAAAAATACCTCACCTCATATAATTCTCGGCTCATTCTAAAATGCGAGTGAAATTGATTATCATTATAACGTGGTACTACGTGCTCATAGTAATGCAAATTTAAAATTTCTCCATTCTGTCTATCTCTGTGTATTAAGTCACGTAGTATTGGTGCATCTTCTACACAAATCTCCACAATATCGACGATATTTATACGTCCTGACAAAAATCATACATGACTAATTCATCATATAGATACTTATATAGCTGAAACATATTACAAAGCTCATTATTATTTACTTCCTTACCTTGGTCATTTATAACAGGAATGAGTAAATCTTCGACCTCATCTTCATCTTCATCATCATCATCATCATCATCATCATTCAATAATTCATCCAAAATCAAATTGTCAATATTTTCCATACTGGTTATGGATAAGCCAATTTAACAAACACTATAGAATTGCAGTTCACTAAACTGCTTTGTTTATAGATATTGTAATTCAATGCCAAACACTTTATACAAAATGTTAAACAAAATCGTGTTATGATTAACAATAACATAAATTGTGGTTATGTTGAATTCAGCATCATACGTCGACACAAAAATGGCTGAGTGCTGAGAGCTGTCCAGCCGAACCTCAGCGCTAAGCGGCGCTGCAATCAAAACCGCTACCAAACGAGCGACTGCTTAGCTAGCGGAGGTTCAGCAAAACACACCCTATTAGACCGCTCGAACATGTAATATAATTCGATTTTACGCGTTATACCCGAATATCGGATTATGCATGAATTTTCCATTCTAGGCTACGCAGATCGCTCAGGCTTTGCATCTACACTGATGACTGTTCGCTGATTACGCATATATGCTCGTTTTTCAGCTCGGACATGTGTGCCAGGTTTTCGCGGCATCTTGGTCGGATTCGCGCGGGACCGCTATATTAGCGCTACTCGGCACCTAATTATGCCCCTCGATATAAATTTATTAACATCGTAACGGTTTGCCATGATTTTCGGGCACAATCGACGGATCGATACGGGACTACAATATTGGGACTCGCAATGGGCTCGAAATGGCATCCCTGGTGGTCGGTTCCCCGTAGATGGTCCTGGAGTCGAACTTCCGGCACATTCGTCGGAGGTCGACGGGAGTCGGTGCGCTGCACTTTTGGTGGCCCGTAGAGATGTGCGCACACGGTTGTTCCAGGGGAAGGTGTCCGTAGTGGGTGTTTCCGGCACCCAGGTCGGATCAGGGCGAAAGTCGCTAGTTATGCTATTTAGAACCTCCGCAGACCATTCCCGATGGCCATTTGGTCGTACAAGGTGTGTGCCAAGACTTTCCGGCACATGACGCAAAATTCTAATTGACCGTCAAATATCCCTTAATTATCATCCCATTGACGCGTTAACAACGTTAGTTTACTCAGACCATGCATGTGCCATGATATCCCGGCACAAGCCTTGAACTTGGTCGCAATCACTATCGCGGTGTTCGATGACGTCATCGTGACGCCCATGAGTCGTCTCGCCGCGATATATTTCCCGTGACTCGACTTCTCGGCACGATGCATCTACTCGGCTGCAACACGCTCGGACGCGTGCAAAAGTACGCGCTGACGCGCAATAACGCTGAATCATGGGGCTATTCCTTTATATCATATATAACATTGAGTCTTCTGAGCGACTCTGATCAACTCTCGGATCATATCGATACGCATGATCGACGGAAAATCAAAGAAACGGAAAAGGAAACATAAATAACTATTTATCGCCATGAGTGGCTTTAATCAACGGAAAATAAAGAAAATATCTCCTTAATCTAACGGCAATCGGCCGTACAGTCTTGAGTCGCGTACTCGTATCGTACGCGGGTACAAAGTAATCTTAATATTTACGCTCATACGCTCGGCGCTCATCAACTGAATGATCATACAAACGTATTTCAGGAATTAGATCAAAAGAACAACAAAGAAGAAAAGATAATCACAATAACGCACGCTGGCGTGATCGGACGTGAATGGAAAACGAAACAAAATAAAACAATCGATCGTCGTGAAGCGACGGTGAATAACTCCCGGCCTAAAGAGAAGCACGAATCGAGCCTCCGGCGTCTCTCGACTTACTCGGACGGGCGGATGACCACCCTCTTGGCGCATGCCTCCACGCCGACAACCCTCGGCAGGACTCTGGTTGGCCCAGCGCTGGTCCGGTCTGCATCATCTCCCCGGTCCACCGTGCGCTGTCCAGACAGCGGCGTCGCCAATGCGGCCTCCGGCTGCATCCTCCCCGTCTGGTCTCGCGCAACACTGGCTGTTGGGCGGGAGCAGGTAGCCAATGGCGACGGCCTGTCGGTCGCCCGCCGCGTCGCGCGGTGTTGTCGCCTCACACATCCGTCAGCCTCTTCCCGCTCGAGAATTCGTCGTGTCTCTCGTCGGGACTCCAGTGCGGCCCTCCGTTCTCCTAAGACGGTGGTGGTACGCGTCCAGGTCGAGGTAGTAGACATGGCGAGCCTCTCCGTGTCAGCCCGCTGCTCGGTCACCCCCTCGGGCATTGGACAGCATCGTCGCTCGAATGCGATGACCTCCTTTATGAGGCTGTAGTACGGCGCTCTATCGTCCGGGTCGTTGGGCGTATGCCACTCCCCGGATGTATCAGCGATGGATATTGGCGTTGCCCCGGCCGGATTTCGTCCTCCGTCTCGGACAGGCGTCGAGGATGGCAGGTCATATCTCGGCGTGCGCGGCTTACCGTCCGCACGCAGAGCCAGCTCGTACAGCGCAGAGAGCCCGTCGTCGTCACCGAGCTCGGTCCCCATCTGGAAACGTGCTTGGGCCTGCATCGTGGCCTGGTGTCCCGCGACGTCAATCGTAACCCGTAGTGGCTCCAGCTCCTCCAGCGATGTCCCCGGGTTGACTCCCAGTTTCACCGCGACGTCTGCCGTACCACGGTTTTCTCCGGTCACGGCGTCAACAATCGGCTGGTGTGCCCGCGGAGTTGTGACACGACCCACCACCGCATCGTATTCCTCGATGATTTTCTGGATCGCGTCGTTGCGGTCACGTAGTGTCTGTATCGCTCCAGGGCTATAATCCTCATCCTTCGGAATCTCTCTGACCTGCTGTTCGACCATTTTCTCGTAAATCCGACTTCGCTCCTTCTCCATGAGAAATCGCCAATGTCGCATTAATTCCTCAATCGGCCTTTGCATTCTTCTCCTTCTCCTATGCAATTTGCTTCGCCTCGGCGTCCTAATCGTTCGATGTTGCTCGTGCGACCTCTTGACCAAGACTGATGCTCTCTCCAGGGCTCCCCTCCTTATATAGCCCCAGTGCCAGGGACGTATACTCGTACACGGGGCCCCTCTCATCGATGAAATTTCTTCCTCGTGGCTCCTCGTCATCGGGATGTCATCTCCGATGATCCTCGTCGTGTGTATCGTGGAAATTGTGTCCTCAGTGCTGTGCCTAGGGTGCGTGGTGCCCCTTGACTGAAAATTTTTCCGGTTCATGTCTCTTCTCGCCCGTGTCGTCGGGATGGCGATCTCTACATGTAACTCGATCGCTCTTTCCCTCGCAGGCTGGTTGACATGTAATTTTCCCAATTTTTCGCTGGTATCGCGAGATTTGATGTCTCGCGGGGTTCGAGTGTCACTGCCGTCCACCGTAGCTCCTCCGTCGCTCACTTTGGCTGATCGGTCGTCTCGTCTGTGTTGTTTATTCTCGGCAGACTCAGCCACCTCACAGACTTGTCCGTCATTGTTTTTGCTTCTGCTCGCGCCTTCGGGGCATCCTTCGGTAGTCCTCTCGGTCTCGACATCTCCCCTCGTTATCACGTGCACGTATCTCACGTCACGATTCTCGTTCTCCTCGTCGTCGGAATCGACGATTCGGATCGAATTGTTATCTTCATCGTCCGTGATGGTGATCGTTTGGTTCGACTCGTCCTCTTTGTCCGAGATCGTAATCGGTCGGCTTCTGATTCCACCATCTTCGTCGTCATCGTAGTCGTCGAACGGCTCCCCGTCGAACTCGACTTCTCGACGATTCTTATCCTCGTCGTCGGCCGTACTCTCCCCGTCGATCTCGACTTCTCCGTGGTCCTCGTCGTCATCGTCGTTGGCGTCGGATGGCTCCCCGTCGTTTCTCACTGGCGGGTTATCGTCCTCCTCGTCGTATCGCGGTTCGCGGTGTGGCTTCAATTGGCGCGCGTTGTACACGCCTATTGCCTGACCGTTGAACTCCTCGACAAGATAAGCGTTCGGTCGGATGACCCGCTGTATCCTGTACGGACCCTCGTACACCAGATGGATCTTCCTTGTCAGACGCCGGCTCGCGTCTGATCTTCGGTGGAGCTTTATCCATACCATCTGACCCTCTTCGTACAGCGCCGTTCCATGCTTGTCGGCCTGTTTCTTCCGCTTACGCGCCGCTTCCTCGAGACGTTGCCTCGCCTCGACGATCTTCTGACGCCACGGTACCTCGTCGACGTCCAGGGGAATTAGCCTAGGATCTAACGTCAACCGTCCCACCTTGCCGCTATTTAGCTCGCGCGGCGTAAAACCGGTTGATGAATGAGTCGTATCGTTCAACACCTCTTCGGCGCGACTTACAATACGGTGCCACGCGTGTTGTCGGTCGCTCGCGTACGCTCGCATTATACGACCTAGCTCGCGCATGACCCGCTCAACGGGATTGGACTGCGGATTGTACGGTGACGTTTTGCGGGGATCGAAACCCTTTTTCTCGCGCAAAGTTACGCCATCGTTCCGTTACAAAATTGTCCACCGTTGTCGGTCAGTATCGCCCTTGGTATATCGATCTCTGCAAAAAATTTCGTCTGCAGGACGTCCATTATCGTGTCGAGCTTTTGATCCTTCATCGGATAGAGCTTGACGAATTTGGAGAATTGATCCATGATCACTAGCAAATAACGATATCCCTGGCCCGTTCGCGGTAACGGCCCAAAGATATCGAGTGACAGAGTGTCACCCGGTGTGTCCGGTAATTCGTAATACTCGGTACCCACCGTCGGTCTGGTATAATATTTGGTAGCCTGACAAATCTCGCATGACGCTACCACGTCTCGCGCTATCCTATCGAAATTTGCGCCTCTGAAGTAACTTTTCAGAAAATCGAGCTTTGTCGGTACCAAAGTGTATGATAAGCTTGTGAATCTCGCTGGCTATTTTCCACGCGGCTTTACGTGGCAGAGCGATTCTATCGCTGTCGTTAAATTTTACGCGCAACAGAGTGTCTCTCGTGTAAACGTTAACCGGATCTTCGCGCGCTCGTCGCTGCAACGCTTCGTCGTTCAGCTGCGCGTCTCTGATCACGTCTACCCACGTTGACGTATCGACACCCTCGCGAACATTGTGTATAACCGCAATGCGCTTTATCTCGCTAGTCGGATCGTCACTCGCGTTTCGCCTCGAGAGCGTGTCCGCTATCGCGTTTTCCCTGCCGGGTAAATGTGTGATGTCTAAATCGAACTCTTGCATAAATCTGAACCAACGCGCTATTCTACTGTTATTGTGCACGCACGTGCTCAGAAATTCCAAGCCTGATGATCGGTGTGCACCTTTACGTGTCATCAGTAACGTGTGCCACTTTCGCAGGGCAAATATCAGTGCTAAGCACTCCAATTCCGTAGTGGTGTAATTCAATTCCGCGCCTTTCAGACTACGGCTCGCGTATGCCACGGTCTGTTTCACATCCTCGTTACCCGCTCTATACTGGTATAATCTAGCGCCTAATCCTGTTCTAGCCGCATCGACATATATACCGAACGAATAACCTGACTGTATGAGATATAACTCAGGCGCTTCCTGAAACGCTCGCTTGATCTCGGTAAACGCTGTTTGATGATCGCGCGTCCAGACGAACTTCTGGCCCTTCTTCAAAAGACCCTCCAACGGTTTCGTCAATCTGGCGAGGTTTTTTATGAACCGTCTGTCCCAGTTCACCAGGCCCAAAAACGATTGAACTTGCTTCTTGTTGGTAGGTTTTCGAAGGACGCAATCGCTATGCGCGTCTCATCATTGATCTCGGCCTTGATCTCGCTAAACGTATGACCTAGGAACTTTACCTCACTACGCAGAAATTCGCATTTCGCGCGGTTCAACTTGAATCCAGCTCTTTCGAGCTTCGTTAGGACATAATCGATATGACAGAGATGTTTCTCCAGCGTCTCGGACGCTATGAGAACATCATCCAGATATATGGTCGTGAATTCGTTCACTCCCAGTGCCTTATCCATGGCTCGCGTGAATGACGCTCCAGCCGTTTTCAGTCCGAAGGGCATACGCATGAAGACGTATGTCTGCCCGTCGAAGAGAAACCGGTGTACTGTCTCGAGTCCTTGCGCAACGGTATCTGCCAGAAAGCGTTCGAAATATCCAGGGTAGTGAAGTAACGTTTTCGGCCTACGCGTCTAAATACCTCCTCTATGGTCGGTGGCTGCGCATGGTCATTACGCATGTGTTTGTTAATCTCGCGCGCGTCGAGACACAGACGTATATCGCCATTTTTTTTGACAACACAACCAACGGGTTGATATATTGCGTCGCTGTTTACGCACGATTCCCTGTTTCTTCTAGCTCTCCTACGTATTCACGGACTCGTTCGAGATGTTTCTCCGGTATCGGGTAGGTTTTACGCTTGTACGGCTTGGTCGTCGACATCTCGATCGTATGCTCGTAATCCACCGCTCTACCTAATCTACCGTCAAACATCTTCTCGTGTCGGTCGAGAATCTCATCTAGCTTCGCGCTCGCGTCTTTGCTCCTAATCAGGTTAACGCTCGCGTGTGATTGCAGGGATTTGCGAAATTTCACGTCGATACTGTCGTCGCAGGACAATATCATGCTGTAGCGCATCTGAAAATCTATCCCTAACACAATCTCGAATGCCAATCCTCTCGACCACGTAGAACTCGTGTATGTATTTCTTATTGCGATAACTAAACATTATTCGCGCCTTTGACGCTACGGTCGCACCTCGTTCCAAGAACGCACCTTTCAAGCGAATTTTTTGATCGGTTGAACATCTATGAACACCCCCGTTTCCCGTAGACTATCGAAACAAGCTTTAGTTATGGCCGTGATCTGCGATCCCGTGTCGATGAGAGCTTTGACTCGTGTCTGTTCGAATCGCATCTCGATCATCGGTAATTCGTCTAACACGGCTCTTTGCCTCTGTTCCGCTATCAAATCTGCGTCTAATTCGGAAATTATCTCACGGGTTCTTATTATATTCAACGGATTGTATTCCGCGCTCGCATTCGCGTCGCTGTCGCGCGTTATCGCGTTGCACTCTCTATCACTCGCTAGTGACTCGGCGCTTTCCGCGATCGCTATCTATTTTCTTGCTATCCTTCCCGTTATCGTCGCCCGCTGTTATCGCCGCGACCTTCCGTCCACGGTCCTGTATCGGCGTAGCGTTCGCGATTGGACGAGAAATTTTTATACGATTTTTATCGCTAACCGTTATTACCGTTGCCGGATCGCCACTTTCGGTTGTCCGGTCTTTCGCGCGAATATCGCGTCTCTTTCGGCTTCGCGTCCTCGGTCGCTCGTGTTCGGCAATTCGACAATGCCAACGCCCTCCTTGTCTTTACGCGCCGCGTACGGGTGATTCCGATCTCTTCCAACTTGCAGATTTTTTTGAACGGCGAATATCTCGTCGAATCGCGTCTTGGAAGTTTGTTCATCACGGAAATCTTTTCGCGCGCTCGCGTTCGTTCGACTCGGCGTCGCGTCTTTGCTGCCCGATTGACGAGTATCGCGCCTATCGCTCGATCTGCGCGCATCCGCGCGCAATCTACGCGTCTCTCTCTCGTTCTCGAGAGTATCCAGCATGTGGATAAATTCGCTCACGTTACGCACCACCGACGGTCTTGAGCTCCCCGCGTGATGTCCGCATCGAAATGCTCACGAACGGTTTGTATGATCTCCTCGTCGGACATTGTGGTACAAGCGTTTTCGCTTGACGAGCTTTTATTTTTTAAAAATGTAAACAAATCGGAGTGCATTTTACAGTTAGACCAATAACATAAAAAATCACCCGCCCAAGTCCGACAGGTCGAAGGTCAGACCCAGGTCGATTTGGTTATGGAATGCCCCATATGTACAGGGTGTCCCATTTTTACCTAGACAGCAATACATATATCTCGGAAATTCAGCTTTATCCAAACAAAGTGTAGTAGACAAAAGTTTGAGGATAAACATGGTACTTACTGACCGTATTAGTTTCACTATGGATTTGCGTTAGCAAGGTCAGGTCAAGATCACCTTCATTTTTTAAATAAAACCTATATCTGTTTATTACATATTTTTGTAGCCCTTGTCAAGCCATTTTTAAAACACTATAATAAAGCTCTCGTTCCTTAATAATTTCTGATATTGTCAATTTTGTTGTAATATTCTTTATATAAACATGAAGTATCTCGCAAAGAATTCACTTTTCGATGACTTTACCTTGATTCTACGTAGAATAATGAGAGGAATATAATATTGATTTGTACACTTACAATCTGTAAATGCGTGTACAATATGCCATCAAAATTGTTGAAATAATTATTTCAGTTCTTTTTACAACACTCGATTTCTTTCATTATTGTACGTATGAAAGTATCGTGTTGAAATCATCGATAAGTGAATACTTTACAAGATATTTAATGTATTACATGAGAATATTATGACAAAATTTAAAATATTGCAGTAAAATCGTAATAAAAAGACTTTATTAGTGTTTTGAAAATGTCTGGACAAGGGCTACAAGATATGCAATAAAAGATAGACGGTTTTATTTAAAACATTCAAGGTAATCATGACCTGACTTTGGAGACGCCGCACATGGTGAAAATGATAACATCATTAAATAAATCTTTTAAACCGTACAACTTTTGTTTAAAACATTTCTTTCGATAAAGCTTAGTTTCCGATATTTTGCTGTCTAAGATAACATGAGACACCCTGGATATACATAAATACATATACATATATCTGAAATTGAATGTAAAGTTAGTGCCAGAGGCGTCAATCGTGGGCTGGCTACTTTTAATTAAATACCAGAGGCGTTCATCGTGTGCTGGTTAATAAAATGCCACACGCGTCAATCGTGGGCTGGCTACTCTTAATTAAATACCAGAGGCGTTCATCGTGTGCTGGTTAATAAAATGCCACACGCGTCAATCGTGGGCTGGCTACTCTTAATTAAATACCAGAGGCGTTTATCGTGTGCTGGTTAATAAAATGCCAGAGGCGTCAATCGTGGGCTGGGTAGTTGAAATTAATACCAGAGGCGTTAATCGTGTGCTGGTTACTTCAATGTCAGAGGCGTTAATCGTGGGCTGGCTACTGTTATTGAAATGTCAGGAACGTGTATTGCGACGTGAACTGACTGTTTATAAATGCCAGTATATTTTTATTAAAGCATTAGTATAATAACGTACATAATTTGTAATATAAATAAAATTAAGAAAGGACTGCTCTAACTTTTAGTGAACATGTTTACGTATTATCTTAAATTGAAAAAAAATAAAATTTTTAAACGCGTAATTGTACTAGTACTGAACTTGATGTTTATTTATATTTTTCTTTGCAGGCGACAGCAATTGGAATTGGCCACACAGCAATCGAAGGAAGAAGTGTTTTGTACTGGTGATGAATCCATCGCTTGTCCCGAGACAGTGCAATCACTGTCCGACGCGATGGATTCGGAGAACAGTACTGAAGAAGTACAGAGTTTGAGGCCAATAAAAGGTACGTACAAAAATGTAGAAAAATGCGAAGATGACAATAATCGTGTTATCGAAAAAGGCCCTATGGATACGAATCGTATCCAAGAAAGCATGCTTCAAGGCCGTCGCATTGAAACATTTTATGGTTCTACTGTCGATGAATCTGTCGATAGTTCAAAATCAGTGGTTACTTCCGGTACGATGGATGTTGAGATTTGTACCAACAACGTGCCTGGCTGTAACGCCAAAATGCAAAGATACGTACGATAATGTACAATATCGCGAAAATGACGATATTGAACATTACATTCATGTTGAGGGTGCGAAGGAATCTACCTATGTCCGGAAATCAGTGGAATCACTGGTTACTCCCGTACGATGGATGTGGAGCTTCGTACCCAACAAACGTGCCCGGCTGTAACGCCGGCATGCACAAGTTATGTCGAATATTGGACATCACCTGACGATGACGATATTGAGAATCATATCTTGTTATCGAGAAAGGCGGTACGGAGGACGGTCTCGAAGAACAAAGCTTGAGGGCCGTCGCATTGTCGATTTTAATTTTGTGTTGCATGAGCTTCACAGAACATTCGATGACCATGCGCCTGTTATGAATTGCCAATTTAAATATTGGAACTCGTCGCTTCTCGTCGCGTTGGTCTATTGACGCAGTTTTTATTACAAATGCCAATTTTGCAATCATACGGCCATTTCTGGTCAGAACCGAAAAAACCTGATGTATTAGATATTAATACAGCTGCTGTAGCTGGAACTATCACAACCGGAATTGGTTATGCCCAGTTGAAAGAGCAACATGCAGCTATGAATATTCCTTGTATGTCGGAGGTGACGTACATCAAATATCGTGAACATTAGTCGAAGAATTTGCAAAACAGCCATGGAAAATATGAAAATGGCTGGCGAGGTTGAAAAACACCTCGCCCTAGAAAGAAACGAAACTAAAGATGGTATTCCTTATATAACTGTCAT